>LPNX010567303.1:6470-20167 GCA_001517045.1 Pseudotsuga menziesii
CTGTGTTTAATTGAAAAGAGCATATTTTTATTGAAAATATAGATATCTTACAATATTTATATTATCAATAAGATTTAAATCATGTATTAATTTATGTTAGGGCACGGAGGAATCGAACCACCATCGTCCTGCTTGGAATGCAGGTGCTCTTCCATTGAGCTAGCACCCTTTACAACATGAGGGGAGAGGGATTGTGTTAACACCTAGATTACACATTTATAATCCTCTGTGACAAAGAAAAATGATGTTTTATTCAGAGAGGAAGTCTAGAAAATGTTTTAAGGTTCATTATTGAATATGATTATGCACATTTGATATAGTGACATGTTGAGTTTATGTAAAACAAAAATTAAAAAGTTAAAAATTGAATGGTATTATCTAATTCACATAAAGTACCATCACATGAATTAACATAGAAGTATTATCTAATTTCCATATTAGTAAATAATATAAAATTCCTCAAAAAAGGCTTGAAGAGAATATTTGATATACAACAAACATTTAAAATTGTTTCTTCTTGTATATTAATAACTAGTGCAAAGAGAAAATTACATTCATGAATAATCTCCACATAATCTCCTCATATTCAATCAATCAAATCAATTACAACTTGTACACCACATTTATTTATCGTGGTCTTCCTGCAATATTCTTTCTTTTGCATCCATGCCCAAACTATGGTATTAACTGGAATAGATCCAAGTCATGTGTCATCATGGTTTGGTACCCAATATTGTTCTAAAATTTTCCTTTGTATTTCCCTGAACTAGGCTTCCATCAATCAATCTTTACATGAAGAGTCTCACTTTCATCATTCTCGAAGATATACGAGGTGGTTTTTGCCATCCAAATCGTCTCTCCTTCATCCTTAGTTCATGATCTAACTACCAACACCTTTACTTTATCAAATTCAATCATAGGATTGAATCTTGGATTTAGCTTGTTGCACCTGGGTCCAACATATACCAGTCATCCATCACATTATCAAATTCTCCATCCATAATACTTATATTACAAGCAGTGCATTACGATCAGCATTAAATCTCACATGGATTAAATTGTCTTTATGATGCAATGTATTTGATGATAATGTCTAACATGAATTAAAGCTAACATCATGTTATCACTTAATGATTGATTTTCTGGATTAAGTTATGCGAAATATTTTTAGTCCACAATGAATTTTTCATGGTTCCCGTAACAAACATGGGTGGAGTGTCCACTCAAAACGTTGGTCTGAAAAATGTTCACACAGTTTAATCCAGAAAATCAATCACAATGATGACAAACTGATAAAACCTGCATGCTCAAAATGTTAGTACTATATTTATTGAGTATAAGTTAATATACTAGTACAAAGCTGGCACCACTTTAAATTCTACATGAGAAAATATAATTATGAATTTGAATGCAACATAGTAGTACAATTAAATTTAGGCGTTCACTAGTGAACCAACGATATGCACCGATCGGATGACCGGCCGTGCATGACTGGTCACGTCTGACGCGGCCGGTCGTCCGATCGGTGCATATCGTTGGGAAAATAGGTCCCCGCTTAAATTTATATCAAGTATAATACCGAATAATAGGGAAATCTCACTTCAAACCTTATTGCAAGTGCCTTACATTTATTCACAAAGCAATTCTATAAGATATTTTAAGGTGCATTTGCATAAAGTATCATCACATGAATTAACATTGAAGTTGAACCAAAATTTTCATATACGTAGCAAATAATATAAAATTCCTCAAAAGGTAGCTTGAAGAGAATACTTGATATACTACAAGCATTGACAACTTTTTCTTCATGTATATTAATTAGTCATTCAAAAAGAAAAATTACATTCATGAATCATCTCCACCTAATCTCCTTATATTTTCTCAAGCATATGAAGTACAGCTTCAGGATGAATATTTCTATAGTTAATCATAATGACAAAGAGATTTTATGGAATTAAATTGTGTGTATTGAAACGTCCCTACGTTTCAAGTGGACACTCAACCAATCATCAGGGGAACAAAATTAAAAGCTCAAAGTAGTATTGAAGAGAGTAAGCAAAAGCTAATAATAAATAAGGAAAGGATTTTGTACATGCATTACTGAATATAATTATGCACTTTTGATATAGTGAGATGTTGTGTTGATCTAAAAGACAAATTGAAAAGTTAAAATTTGAATGGTATTATCTAATTCACATAAAGTATCATCACATAAATTAACATTGAACTTGAAGTGAAATTTCATATATGCAGTAAATAATATAAAATTCCTCAAAAAGTAGCTTGAAGAGTATTTATTATAGTACAAACATTGAAAAATGTTTCTTCATGTATACTAAAAGTCATTCAAAAAGCAAAGTTACATTCATGTATCATCTCCACCTAATCTCCTTATATCCGCTCAAGCAGATCAAGTACAGCTTGTACACCACATTTATTTATCTTTGTCTTCTTGCAATCTTCTTTCTTTGGCATCCATGCCCAAACTATGGTATTAATTGGAATAGATCCAAGTTCTGTGTCATCAGGATTTGGTACCCAATATTGTTCTAAAACGTTTCCCTTGTATTTCCCTAAGCTAGGCTGCCACCAATCAATCTTTACATGAAGGGTCTCACTGTCATCATCCTGGAAGATATTTGAGGTGGATTTTACCATCCAAATCATCTCTCCTTCATCCTCATTTCCTGATCTAACAAGCAACATCTTTCCTTTCTCAACATCAATTCTAGGATCGAATGTTGGCTTTGGCTTGTTGCACTTGGGTCCAACATATACCGGTTCATCTGTCACATTATCAAAATCCCCATCCATAATACTTGATATTGCATGGAGTACATTACCATCAACATTAATATTTTGCCTCGTCTTTGGCCAAAAATCATCAGAAGAAGAATCACTTTCATCCAAGGGTGTATGGTCATTGTAGATTCCATCTAATGCATCAAGAACTCTTTTCCAATAATCTAGTTTTTCATTCCGTTCCTCTGTAACAATTGGTGAATTCTCATTGCCAATAGTCTCTTTCCACATTTTTATGTATGATGTTATTCCTTCCTTTAGTTCTTTTAAATATGCATCATTGTCTTTGGGACGTAAGAACGATGGCTTCCCTGTGGGCAATATAGGTCGGCCTTCATCATCTATATTCCACAACTCCACTGGTTCTGACCACTCAATGTCTCTGATGGATTCTTTATACCTCATAAATGGAACATCATTGAGTATAAGGAATTGGAAGTACTGGACATTAAGATGTCCAACTAGTGCATTTTCCCCCTCCTTGATGTACCCATTAAGAAATTTTTTGAATTCATACACTTTGTCAATAAGTTTAGGTGGAAACACCCTTTTTTCTTCTATTGTGCGATATGTATCCATCATCTCCGGTAAAGAATATATATATTTACTTTTCAAGCTGGAAGACATTCTTCCGTAGGTTCCATCTATGTCTTCATGGGTATGCCCCACAAGAAAGAACCCAACCTCAATAGTGATGAAAACACCAAGTGCGGTTAATAGTGATAGAAACATGAAAACATAACGATTCTTATTATCACTAGCTGCATTGTCCAACTGTAACAACAAATGTGGAGGAAGAGGTTTAAAATCAAGATTTTGATTTGTTGAGCTTCCATTTAAAGATAGGAAAGCGTTCTTGTAGACTCTACATTTTGAGTAAATAGAGTTTTGAAGTAATGCATTTGAAAGTGTGTTTCTTGAACTTCCACTCTCATAAAGCAAATCACCATACATATCAAGGTGTGGGTCTTCAAGGTCCCTCAAGAACTTTGCAAGAGATGTAATGGTAACTTGTGATCCCATGTGTACAAATGGTAGGGAAAAATGACCAAAACCTCCTGTGCTATTCCCATGTGTTAGCATACCTGTCAATGACAAACCCAAGTTTGTTCCTGCAACAGATTTTGATTTGACACGTAATCTTGGGATTGAAGTCTTTGTTTTGTCCATTTTATCATGGATAATGCTCAAGTATTCCTTTGGATACCACTCAGACATAATTATGTGGGCATAGTAGCAATATCTTCCACACATAACAATCTTGTTATGTTTCTTCAGTCAAACTCGTGCCTTTTCTTCTAGCTCTTTTATAGTCATTGTCTTCATTTGTGCTTTCAACACGATACATTCACTACATTTACTAAAGTTAGTGTTCTTTGAGAATGCCACATCTGGAAAATGAGTATTCCAAATCTTGCTCATTATTGGTTGTGATATTGATGGAAAATTTAGCTCTTGAAGAGCCTCATTGATCTCTTTTAACAAAGAACTTTGGGTGTACGTTGATGGTAGTAATCTTAAAGGAGTAGATGTTCCATCTTCTTTAACTTGTTGTGTTTGGTTCGGTGAAAAGTCTGAATTATACATTACAATTTTGTGCAATATTTCTATGGCTACCACAGTTGTGCATGTGGTTTGCATTAGTTGGTGTTACCATGAATTCCTTCGACATGTCCTTGTTGGAAATTATGTTGGTAAGTATAGAAGGCGTTTTGAGGAATATTATGTATCTTGTACCATGCTTTCTTACAAATAATATCTCCATTAAACCTCATGTCCTTTACTTTCCTAATAGTAGGAGGTAGGCCATGGCCATGGCTCTTTGACATGATTGTGTTGGAAAGGAGTGAATTCAAGACAAATTCCCTAATGTCATTTTTTTTAAAGAGTTTCATACCCATTCTAGAAGTTGCATTTGATTTCCTATCCACATGTTGAATACAATCTTGTTTGCAACATTCATCTGCTGCCAAAAGTCATATTTCTTTCTCTTCATCTCTCTGTATTTGAAAGTTTCCAACTTTTTTTGTAGCCACAACTTGTTTAATCCTTTTATATGGCCTTGTTGTGTGCATAGAAATTGAGTCTGGATCTTTTTCATTATAAATATCATCATCCCATGTGTTTAAGGGACTTGTGTCCTCTATAAGATCCCATACCACCATTTCCTTGGGTGCCTCCTTGAAATTTTCATTCACCCTTAAAATATCACCTTCATTGTCCACCAACTTATTTATTGGCCATCTAACCAAACAATGTATAGACTTGTCCCCAATCCTACATATTTCACAATTTATATCTATGTATTCCACAAAAACATCGAATTCCTTTTCACCTAACATTTCACCCTCAACCATGTCATCCTCATGAACATTAACTATTATCCCTTTGGCAATGCGCATGCTTGTTCCTGTGCATTCATGTGTAAGAGAAACCTTTTTACATGTGAATGTAATCCTATCTTTGGGAGTATTTACTGGATGATCATGACAATGAGGTTCCAAATCCGATTCTTGCTAAATCTCATAATATCCCAATGCACCCCCTAGTGTATTCTCAAATCCTGTTGGATATGGCAAAATAGCATCATGTTTTAACACTTTCTCAATGTTAACCACTATGGATCCCTTTTTCACCATCCTGCCATGCACCTTATGACCAATCTCTGTATTGAATATGGAGCCTTCACCCACCTTCAATCCACATTGCAAAATATCTACCTTGTCTCCAATAGAAAATGCAGAAGAGACATTTGCATCTACACAACAAATTAAACAAACTTAGTATTTGCTCAAAAAAAACAAGCAATGTACTATAAAAAACACTTAACATGTGCTTCAATATTTTAATTTACCTTTGTTATGCCTCAAATATATGATCTTCCATGGATATAAGTCCCCTTCATCAACATCTTCCACAATCAAATGTGGTTCAATGACATCAATTATCAAAACCATAACATATCCTACATTAAACCTTTGTCCACCATAATGAGTTGTAGTCTCCATAGATTCAACCCTTCCTAGTCCAACAACTTGACCATTAATTAGGAGGTCAACATAGTCTCCTCTTGTCAAAAATATATTTTCCATTGTAACTCCTCCCAATTTTTGTAACACATTTGAATTGTAGTTTGTAATTAAGGTTAAGACATATGAAGTGTATGTCCAAAAAGGTAATATAATTTGAATAATTCAAAACAATAGGGTAGCCCTTTTGTATGCCACGAAACATTGTTCCCCTACATCTTGTGCACGCTAGCAAAAAGGAATTTACATATAAATTACACAAAATATATATGAAGAGATAACAATAAGAGATCTAAGAATTATTAGAGAATGATAGATATCAACTCCAATAAAACCACCAAATTCCTATTTGACTTTGGAAATGGGACTTATATTATTGATGTATGTGTATGAATGTGCTGGAAATCTAGCTAGAGTTAGCTTCCGTTATTAAAATGTTGCACGTTGAATGAAATTTAATGTGTGTTAGTTTTAATAATGTAGTTTTTCATCTAACAAAATCACATTGTCATCAATCACATTACACCATGATGGAAATCTAGCTGTGTTAGTTTTCATAATGTAGTTTTTCATCTAACAAAATCACATTGTCATCAATCACATTATGCCATGATGGAAATCTAGCTGTGTTAGTTTTCATAATGTAGTTTTTTATTTAAAAAAATCACACTGTCATCAATCACATTACACCATGATGGAAATCTAGCTGTAGTTAGCTTTCATTCATAAAACATTGCATGGTGACTAAAAGTTAATTTGTGTTAGTTTTAATATGGTAGTTTTCTATCTAACACAACCACATTGTTATCAAATATGTTACACCATAATGAAAATATAATGGAGTTAGCTTCCTTCTAACAACATGGCATGGTAAGTGAAACCTAACATATGATTGCTTTCATAAGGAATTTTTCCATCTAACACAACTACATTGTCATCAATCATATTGCACCATGATGGAAATCTAGTTGGAGTTAGTTTTCGTTCTTAAAACATTGCACAGTTAGTCAAAGCTAAAGTGTGTTACTTTTCATAAGGTATTTTTTCATATGACACAACCACATTGTCATCAATTAGTTTTTTATCTGACACAACCATATTGTCATCAATTACATAGCACTATGATGGAAATCTAGTTACAGTTAACTTTCATTCTTAAAACATTGCACCATGAGTAAACGGTAATGTGTGTTAGTTTTTCATAATGCAGTTTTAAATCTACACAACCACATTGTCATCAATCACATTGCACCATGATGGAAATGTATCTGGAGTTGGCTTTCGTTCTTAAAACATTGCACGATTAGTGAGAGATGATGTGTGTTAGTTTTCGTAAGGTATCTTTCTATCTAAAACAACCACATTGTCATCAAATATATCACACCATGATGGAAATATAGCTGGAGTTATCTTTCATTTTAACATGTCATGATGAGAGAAAGCTAATGTGTGTTAGCTTTCATAAGTTAGTTTTTCATTTACCACAACCACATTGTCATCAATCACATTGTACCACAATGGAGATCTAGTTGGAATTAGCTTTCCTCCTTAACTCATTGCACGGTGAGTGAGATCTAATGCGTGTTAGCTTTCATAATGTAGTTTTCCATCTAGCACAACCACATTGTCATCAATCACAATTCACTATGATGAAAATCTAGTTGGAGTTAGCTTTTGTTCTTAAGACATTGCATGACGAGTAAAAGATAATGTGTGCTAGCTGTCATAAATTAGTTTTCCATCTAACACGGTCATATTGTCCTCAAACACATTACACCATGATGGAAATCTAGCTGGAGTTAGCTTTCCTTCTAACAACATGGCATGATGAGTGAAAGCTAATGTGTGTTAGTTCATTGCACCCTGATGGAAAGCTAGCTAGAGTTAGCTTTTATTCTTAAAACATTGCACGGTTGAGTGAAAATTAATGTGTGTTAGTTTTCGAAAGGTAGATTTCTATCTAAAACAATCACATTGTCATCAAATACATAACATGATGATGGAAATCTAGCTATAATTAGCTTTCCTTTTAACAATGTGTTAGCTTTCATTCTTAAAGCATTGTACAATGAATGAAAGCTAATGTCCATTAGCTCATTACACCAAGATGGAAATCTAGTTAGTGTTAGTTTTTTTTTTAAACATTGCACGATGAGTGAAAGTTAATGTGTGTTAGAATTCATAAGGTAGTTTTTTTATCTAAAAGAATCACATTGTCATCAAATACATAACACAATGATGAAAATCTAGCTGAAGTTATCTTTAGTCTTTAAATCATTGTACGATGATTAAAATCTAATGTGTTAGCTTTCATAATGTAGTTTCCATCTAACACAACCAGGTTGTCATCAATCACAATGCGCCATGATGGAAATCTAGTTGTTGTTAGCTTTCATAAGTTAGTTTTCCATCTAACACAACCACATTGTCATCAAATACATTACACCATGATGGAAATCTAGTTGGAGTTAGCTTTGTTCCTAACAACATAGTTGGATTAGTTTCCTATCTAACACAATCACATTGTCACATTGCACCGTGATGGAAATATAGCTGTAGTTAGATTTCGACCTTAAATCGTTGCACGGTGAGTGAAATATAATGTGTTTTCGCTTTCATAATGTAGTTTTCCATTTAACACAGCCAAATTGTCATCAATCAAAATGCACTATGTTGAAAATCTTGCTAGAGTTAGCTTTTGTTCTTAAAACGTTGCACGGTGAGTAATAGCTAATGTGCGTTAACTTTCATGAGGTAGTTTTTCATCTAACACAGCCACATTATCATCAAATATATTACATCATGATGCAAATCTACCTAGAGTTAGCTTTCCTTCTAACAACATGGCACGATGAGTGAAAGCTAATGTGTGTTAGATTCCATAGGGTACTTTTTCATCTAACACAACCACATCATCATCGATCTCATTGCTCCGTGATGGAATTATAGTTGGAGTTACCTTCTGTCCTTATATCATTACACGATGAATGAAACACAATCTATGTTAGCTTTCATAATGTAGTTTTTCATCTAGCATAATCACATTGTCATCAATCATAATGCACCATGATTAAAATGTAGTTAGAGTTAGCTTTCATTTTTAAAACATTGCACGATGAGTAAAGCTAATGTATGTCAGCTTGCATTAAATAGTTTTTCATTTAACACAACCACATTGTCATCAAATACATTACACCATGATGAAAATCTAGCTGGAGTTAGCTTTTCTTTTAACAACATGGCACGATGAGTGAAAGCTAATATGTGTTATCTTTCATAAGGTAGTTTTTCATGTAACACAACCACATTGTCATCAAACACATTGCACCGTGTTGGAAATTTAGCCCGAGTTAACTTTCATCCTTAAATCATTACACAGTGAGAGAAATCTAATGTGTGTTAGCATTCATAATGTAGTTTTCCATCTAGCACAACCACATTGTCATCAATCACAATGCACCAAGATGAAAATCTAGCTAGAGTTAGTTTTTATTCTTAAAACATTGCACAGTGAGTAAACTAATGTATGTTAGCTTTCATAAAGTAGTTTTCCATCCAGCATAGCCACATTGTTATCACATATAATACATCATGATGACAATCTAGCTAGACCTAGTTTTCCTTCTAACAACATTGCACTATAAGGGAAAGCTTATGTGTGTTAGCTCATTACACCATGATGGAAATATAGCTAGAATTAGATTTTTTTTAACATGGCACAATGAGTTATAGATAATGTGTATTAACTTATATAAGTTAGTTTTCCATGTAATACAACCCCATTGTCATCAATGACATTGCGTTGTGTTGGAAATCTAGTTCAAGTTAGCTTTCTTCCTTAAATCGTTGCACAGTGAGTGAAATCTAATGTGTGTAAGATTTCATAGTGTAGTTTTTTATCTAACAAAGTCACATTGTCATAACTCACAATGCACCATGATAAAAATCTAGCTGAGGTTAGATTTCATTCTTAAAACATTACACAGTGAGTAAAGTCTAATGTTTGTTAGCTTCCATAACGTAGTTTTTAATCTAACACTGCCACATTGTCTCATTACACCGTGATTGAAATATTGTTGGAGTTATATTTCAACCTTAAATCATTGCACAATGAGTGAAATCTAATAAGTTTTAACTTTCATAATGTATTTTTTCTTTAAGCACAACCACATTGTCATCAATCACAATGCACCATTTTGGAAATCTAGCTAGAGTTAGTTTTCATTCTTAAAACGTTGCACGGTGAGTAATAGCTAATGTGTGTTAGCTTTTGTAAAGTAGTTTTATATCTAACACAACCACATTGTCATCAAATACATTACACCATGATGCAAATCTAGCTGGAGTTAGCTTTCCTTCTAACATGGCATGGTGAGTGAAAGATAATCTGTGTTAGCTTTCATAAGGTAGTTTTCCATCTAACACAACACATCCTCATTGATCACATTGCACTGTGATGGAAATCTAGGTGGAGTTAGATTTCGTCCTTAAATCATTGCACAGTGAGTGAAATCTAATGTGTTAGCTTTCATAATGTAGTTTTCCATCCAGCACAGCCACATTATCATCAATCACAATGCACTATGATGGAAATCTAGCTAGACTTAGCTTTCATTCTTAAAACATTGCATGGTCAATAAAACTAACGTATGTTAGCTTTCATAAGGTAGTTTTTCATCTAACACAGCCACATTGTTATCAAATACAATACACCATGATGGAAATCTAGTTGGAGTTAGCTTTCCTTCTAACAACATGGCACTATAAGGGAAAGCTTATGTGTGTTAGCTCATTACACCATGATGAAAATCTAGCTGGAGTTAGCTTTCCTTTAAACAACATGGAGCAATGAGTGAAAGCTAATGTGTGTTAGATTTCATAAGGTAGTTTTCCATGTAACACAACCACATTGTCATCAAGCACATTGCATCATGTTGGAATTCTAACTAGAGTTAGCTTTCATCCTTAAATCATTGCACGGTGAGTGAAATATAATGTGTGTAAGCTTTCATAGTGTGTTTTGTCATCTAGCACAACCACATTATCATCAATCACAATGCACCATGATGGAAATCTAGTTGGAGTTATCTTTCGTTCTTAAAACATTGCACGGTGAGTAAATCTAATGTCTATTAGCCTTCATAATGTAGTTTTTCATCTAACACAACCACATTGTCATCAAATACATTACACCATGATGAAAATCTAGTTGGAGTTAGCTTTCCTTCTAATAACATGGCACTATAAAGGAAAGATTATGTGTGTTAGCTCATTACACGATGATGAAAATCTAGTCGGAGTTAGCTTTCTTTTAACAACATGGCACGATAAGTGAAAGCTAATGTGTATTAGCTTTCATAAGGTAGTTTTACATCTAACACAACCACATTGTCACATTGCACCATGATGAAAATCTAGCTGGAGTTAGCTTTCAACATTAAATCTTTACACGGTGAGTGAAATCTAATGTGTGTTAACTTTCATAATGTAGTTTTCTATTTAACACAACCACACTGTCATCAATCAAAATGCACCATTGTGGAAATCTAGCTAGAGTTAGCTTTCGTTCTTAAAACGTTGCATGGTGAGTAATAACTAATGTGTGTTAGCTTTTGTAAGGTAGTTTTCTATCTAACACTACCACATTGTCATCAAATACATTACACCATGATGCAAATCTAGCTGGAGTTATCTTTCCTTCTAACAACATGGCACAATGAGTGAAAGATAATGTGCGTTAGCTTTCATAACGTAGTTTTCCATCTAACACAACACATCTTCATTGATCACATTGCACCGTGATGGAAATCAAGCTGGAGTTAGCTTTTGTCCTTAAATAATTGCATGATGAGTGAAATCTAATGTGTGTTAGATTTTATAATGTAGCTTTTCATCTAGCACAACCACATTGTCATCAATCACAATGCACAATGATGGAAATCTAGCTAGAGTTAGTTTTTGTTCTTAAAACATTGCAGGGTCAGTAAATCTAATATATGTTAGCTTTCATAAGGTAGTTTTCAATATAACACAGCCACATTGTTATCAAATACATTACACCATGATAAAATATAGCTGGAGTTAGATTTCGTTCCTTTCTAGGAGAGTACATTGTGTCCTGTACTATTACAGCCCAGTTGGATATGATTGCCTTCCTCATTGTGGTGGTAAGAGGAAATTCAATGATGTAAAGGATTACTCTTTGTACATTATATTGAATTATAAAGCTAATCCTTTTGAAACAGCAACAAGAAAGTATTTACTAGTTTCATCCAACCTCCCCTCCAAGCATATAGGACATTTCCAAATTGAAATATTCATCTCTATGAGAAGAACTATAAAACCTGCTGGTTATCTTTATAATTTTATTTCCTAAAGTCACATATACTGAACAAAAGGAGACCCAAGCTCCAAAACTTCTCATAAACTTCCATATTGTGCACGTTTATTAAGTTAAATTCCATAGATATATGGAGCAAACGCTTTGTTGGATTCCACTTGTGCAATGATTCAAGGATTCAACTTGATTGAAGGCACATTGAAGGATCCAAATGCTACTATAACAATTGCTTCACAATCTACCATTCAAACTTATCCAAACTTTCCATGAGTGCCCCACGTAGGTTGAACAATACTCCAAACAAGGCATGAATGGTCATAGAGGTAAATCGCCCCCTATAGGGATTTCATTTCATACACATGAATCCCTAACACACATCAAACCTGGATTTTCTAGGATTTTATGACCATTGTTTATACTTTTGTCACCTTTTCTAATGCAAAAGGCTATATCAAATTTTTATATTGTTATTCTAGGGCACACAATGCACTAAAAACCCCTCCAAATAGTTTGTAAATGAGAATTGAGTTCTCTTACCATCCCTGCTCATGCCCAAAATTGGAGCTTTAACCATCAAAATTGGACTAGAACTTACCAAAGCTAGTTTTATGTTATTATTCATCACCTTTTAAGACCGAAACATGCCCAAAAATGTATTTCAACCCTTAGATTCAGCCCATATTCAAAGGTTATGTCTTGTTACTATTAATTTATAGTCGAAAATGATCCCCACAAGACAATTGTGAAATCTTTCCTAAAGGCTTCCTGGCCAACTCAGTAGTAACCCCCAAGTAAGTATCTTCAACTTTGTCCAATACATATGCCGCCTTCTCAGCACTACAGGTTATGGTTTCTTGCAGAGCTAAACTCTAACTCAGAATATATATATGTGTAACTTTTCATTTGAATGTGTTATCCTAGGCGCTCATTACCCGCGTAAAAACTTATATAAAACCCAAAGAATCCATGTTTTTTTTGTGGGGGAAGACATACATATTTCGAAACCTTCTCGTTTTAGGGTTACAGACCAGGAGGGAGAGGTTGCAGAACAAAAAGAAAGTTTCCCTCTGATGGGTAGGAATTCCCTTGGACCCTTTCCCCCACTTCCATAGCTGACTAGTAATGCTCTCGATCCATAGCTACTCACTTGGCTACTTGGATTGGCTTATATCCTTGGTTACTCAGCTTGGTTACCACCCTATACTCCCTAAATAAAAACAACCCATTTAACCCGTCTGCAACTTAATTCTTTGCTCAATTTCCTTTATTAAATAGCCCAAATTAGCATCTCCCTTTAGATATGCCAGAAAGATTGGCATTGTATTGTGGAGTAAATTTGCATTTTTCTTGTCAAATAACTGTTTGAGCAGATATCTTTCTCTGCACTAAAAGCTAGTTGTCCCTGTTATGCATCCAGAATTAATGGACACATAAGTTTAGGATTCACAAGCTGCATAGGTGAATTTTGACATGGCTTAAATTTAAGTACTCGTTGGAGTGGTTGTAGTGGAAGGGTAAGCATTGTT
>LPNX010567317.1:5354-60263 GCA_001517045.1 Pseudotsuga menziesii
TAAAGAGCATTCTCTGCTGAAGCATTGTAACCGAATAATAATAAAAAACAAGTTTGAGTAGGCTCAGTAGAGCCCGGTCCCCATCCCCCTTGGGGGGATTTGTGTCGGTGTCATTTTTTGTTTTCTTATATGCTGGTAGCGTAGTTGTTCCTTTTTTTTTTATCATTTTATGTTGTGTTTAAGTTGTGCAAAAGTAACTTGAATACTTACCCACTGCGCTATACCGAAGTACCATAAGGGAAAAGATTTGAGCAGTGTAGTAATTAAAAAAAGAAAAACAATTTTGTTATGCACTGCTAAGTTAAAATAAACCCCCTCGCTTTCCCAAGTACAGGTTCGTGGATAAGGGCTTGCCCGAGTACTGAATTTGGAAAGAGACTGCAGGGTTTTATCTTTTTTTCTAAATCAGAAAATTTGTTCTAGTTAAAATAAACCAAGACTCCTTCCCCGTATGCTCTACACCACTGCAGCTTGTCTGATCAGTTGTCTGTATCAGAAAGGGATACAAGTTACTAGATCTAATAGGAAAATCCACACAAGTAATTTTCTTGAGAACTCGGGAGGTTGCAGAGAGTAATCACTACAGAGTCAGGGGGCTACTCTAAGCAGGTCTATCCTCGCCCTGTTGGACACTTGGTATTACTGCTTTAGCACTCAGTTCGAAGGGACTTGACTTGTTGGGCCAAACCCATAATTTACCCATTCCTTAATCAATTCATTTAATAATTTAAAATTTACCAACCGAGACACTGCAATACTTTCACTGAGACTACACTAGCAACCCACTTTTGCAAGCACTTCTTTCATTTTGGCACTGGTCTTTTCTATTCCTTTTTGCATAAGTTAATCTCGCAATATGTCATTGAATTTTGTGTATCTAATTTGAGTTAAGGTGTTGCTAAGGTTAAATTGTGTTGGCGGTAATTGGTAATTTCTTAAATTCATCCATTCCATATTAAAACTCCTAGAATTAACTACTTCTCTCGTAGACTAAAAACCTTAGATTTTACTTTTCATTAGGGTCCACCCCCCTTGGCTTCGCTAGGAGTTGGCCTAGACGGAGGAGCTGAGTATTAGGTGACATCACTTGGCTCGAGCTTGCCCCCAAGGTCGCACCCAGTGGCTTGAAGATTTCTGCCACGTTACCCGAGGTGCGAATTAGGCGGCAACAGACTTAACTTATCGCTTGTATTATGGTTGTAACTAGAACCTCTTAGCAGATGGAAATGACAATAAAATCAAGATTACCATCCACGTCGTTGATTATATAAGGTAGACTCTTTCTAAGTGGGGACTTTTAGAAGTTATAGTCCCTATATTGGTGGCTATATGTATAGAGTAAATTTTTAGTTTTGTGTCGACTATGATTAAAATGTATTAGAATATTATATGTTTACAAAACATTCTATGCCAAGGTATTTGCGAAGGTATATAATTATTCAAATTTAAATTATTATAAAATAAAAATCAAGATATTTTTTATTTAAATGTAATATATGAATTTAGTTTTTAAATAAGATTTAAAACCATTTCCAATTAGTTAAAACTTAAAAGTTTACTTTTTATTTATTGATTAGCGATAACTGCAATTCAGCATAGGGATGAGTGAATACTCTAGCACGAGCGTTAAATAGAGATCAGTGCACCAACTCAACAAGGTAGCACGAAAAAGACTTTTATTGCAACTTAGTTTTCTAGAGAAATGTTTTTGAGTTGACCATATATATGTATGGTCGCAAGGAATTAGGAATGTTGTTAACAACCAACATGGCGATCATGAATGCGTGGAAGTTCCCAATGAAGGAAACGCGCAAAAATAAGTCCCCAAGTTCTCGATTTTAGAGGGTAAAATTTCCCAATAAGTTCCCAACCATCCAGAACGGTTTCTATTGGATTGGGAAAGTTCCCTAAAAGTTCCAAAGTTCCCTAGAACGTTGGAACTTCAAGAACGAGTTTCCTAAAAGCTGGGAGCAGTTCCTGTGCTACATAGGAAAATTCTATGTAGAGAAAATTTCTGAGTTTCTTCTTCTTAATAAAACTTTCTTCTCTTTGGGTTTTCCCCAGGTTGTGGTTTTGCCCTGGTCAAGGTTGACCAAAAATCATTTGTGTTCAATGTGATTGTTTAGTATTGTGGAGTTGAAGAATCTTTAGCATGGTGTTTTAAATTTTAAAGTGTGCAAGTGATTCTTTAATTTAAAACCTAGTTGCCGAAAGTGTTTGAGAAAATGCTTGAACCACAATCTCTATAGTTTTGTCATTTTTCTTTAAGATCAACCATCCTTTCAAGCGAGGAAACTTGTACCGCTAACAATGCTTGCAAAAAGGAGAGGTGCGCACTCCCTCTTTGGGATTGCCACCCAACCATTAACACTTTGCCAAAGAGTGAAGGAGAAAGGGTTCCCAAGGCAATTTGATACACTTTCCAAGAAAATTCAACAACACATTTCTCAAGGAAGCCAAGAAAGTGACTGTACAACATTTTGTCAGGGCCATACAACATGTGTGGGCACAAATCCCAAGGCAATGACTATAACATTTATTGCAGACTATCAGTATCATACAACAAGGTTATTTTGGCACGTGTCATGATTTTCGAGGAAAAACAATTAGCAGGCCGTACAACAAGTACAGGCACGTGTGGGCAGGCCGTATAACTGTTCATTGGTTTGAATTTTGAGGTAGACGTCTGCTGGTGTAAATTTGTAAAATTTTGTTAGTTGTGGGAAAGTGAAAATTCTATGTAGAGAAAATTTCTGAGTTTCTTCTTCTTAATAAAACTTTCTTCTCTTTGGGTTTTCCCCAGGTTGGGGTTTTTCCCTGGCCAAGGTTGACCAAATATTATTTGTGTTCAATGTGATTGTTTAGTATTGTGGAGTTGAAGAATTTTTAGCATGGTGTTTTAAATTTTAAAGTGTGCAAGTGATTCTTTAATTTAAAACCTAGTTACTGAAAGTGTTGGACAAAATGCTTGAACCACAATCTCTATAGTTTTGTCATTTTTCTTTAAGATCAACCATCCTTTCAAGCGAGGAAACTTGTACCACTAACAATGCTTGCAAAAAGGAGAGGTGCGCACTCCCTCTTTGGGATTGCCACCCAACCATTAACACTTTGCCATAGAGAGAGATGCACCCCTTCATAGAGAGATGCGCCGCCTCCTCTTGAGATCAGCTCGACTTCAAGTAGATTTGATATTAATCACCTTGATTCGACTTCCAGTTAACTCCAATTGATTGCCAATTAACTCAGTTACACTCTGGACATGTCCGAGACATCTTTCCCTTTATTTAGGAATTTGATTTTTTTTCTTTTTGGCCATTTATTTGGTCTTTTTTTGACATTTTCGAGAGAATTTTGATTTAAGTGATAAATAATCACTCAAATACTCTCAAAAGTGGGTTTTGGGTATAGTGGGTGCTATGAGTTGGAAAATGAACACTCGCATGACAAATTTGCCCCCCTAGTCACACTTTTATGACATTTTGAATTTTTACAATTAAAACATTAAAAAATTGACCCATTTTACGAGAATTTTTTTTTATTTGCGGAAATTAAAAAAAAAACTATGGGAGAACTAGTGCATGTTCATATGAGTAAAAAATGTTAAATAGCATGGTAATATACATAGCCTCATAGACTTTAATAACTGTTCAAGTGTCAGGAATCATTATATGAGCATAAATGTAATGTCCCATCCAAATAAATCGTCATATAAGTAAACATTCTAAGTGTCAATGTGGGTTTAGAGATATCACAATACATAGAACATCTCACACTTGTTAGAGTTTGCACTTTAATTCAAACATGTTAGATCTTTAATTTAATGCAATGGGATTACTAAAAGATAGACAAGCACAGCATAAAACAGAGACACAAAGACTTATCATAGGAAACCCTCTCTCGGGAAAAACCCAACAACTTCTTCTGTATAGATTTGTCACTAAGTACAATTGCAGACAAAGATAGAAAACCAAGAGATAAGATATCCTTCGTAGCTCTTCTTCTTCTCTACCGCAGAGAACTTGTCTTCCTTCACTTTGGAGCAACCTTGCTTGAGCTTGTGTGTGTTCAAATGAGAGAGTGCGGCTCTCTATTTATACTCTTCAAGTGGGTGACCTAAATCCCCAACAGGCCGACTTCTTAGCCTTACTGGGCCGACTTCTCCTAGGGAGACTCAAAAATACATTTTATAGTAATTCTTTTGGGGACTATTGCCCCGACCTACAATGGAGGTTTTACCTCGATATTATTACATGACCAAGTACATCAGTGACATTTCAGAACAGAGGAAAAACATCTCTGAAATGAGGTACAATTATCAGACCATAATAATACAACAAAGATACAAAAGAATATCTTTTGAAGTTACATTTTCAACAGCAACACCGTCTTTGACTAGGCATATCCAAGGCATATGAACCATCTGATCGTGCTGAAGGACCTTTGACCAATGATGTATGGGGAAGACATATATGTCAACTCAACAGTAAATGTATGTGATATGATTACAAACCACATTTGATCATCATATCACCCCTTACTGAAAAAGGGGTAAAACTGTGCCTTTTTGTTGTAATTGGATAAGTTTTGAAAAAAAGATTCTTCCATTTCCTAAGATCATGTGTTTAAGATGTGGACAAAGCTCAATCATGCATAAGAATAAATAACTTGTGCTTGTAGTCCAAAAAGCCTTCGTAGTTGTTGATGGTTTCTAGCTCTTCAGTCTTAAAAAAGAAGAGGGGTTATACTCACACTTGATTTATACCATGTTGAAATCATTTGGTGAGCAACTAGAGGAACTCACACCATAAATAAATAATTCACACAAATCAAAGATCAACATAATGAAATTTACATGCTAAAGCCCCCAAAGAGGGAAACATCCATAAAGTAACAGAAAACCTGTATTGCTGCTCAAGAGAGAGTGTACATGTTGTACATTACTCTCTGTCATGCAGCATCACATTCGAGTATTTCCATCACCAACAAATGGCCCTCTATGATCTTTAAATATATATTATGGATCAATGAGGTGAAAAGTCTGAGGTTGAGTGTGGTTAATACCAAGAATAGGGGGATTGTCAGATCAGCCATGCATAGGATAGAATGGTGAATGTTGGATATAAAGTACCAAAGCACACTAGAAAGCACACTTGACTAGAATGGTAGGCCAAGTTGATTTTAAACATTCCCGAGTGTCTAATATTCTATCAACATTTCTTCACATGGATTTTCCATTGATGCACATTCATTCTTTTCCATTTTTATTTATTCCTCACAATTTAATTTTGCCAGTTTGAAAAGGTTGATGTTTTTGACATTGGGAATAGTGATGTAGGACAGACTCTGAAATGTTTGGAAGGGTGACAAGTAGCAGAGTACTCATGGTTTTATGATTGTCTAGGACATTGTAGTAGGTGAAGATTGTTCCAGACTCAGAAACCAGTTGGAGGTTTCATATCCCATCAAGAATGGTATTATTCAAGATTGGGAAGGTATGGGTCATGTGTGGGACCACATGCTGTATGAAAATTTGAAGGTAATGGTCTATACTATTTAACGTTGTAGAATCATTGGTTTGATAGTTTTATATTGTGGGAATATATTTTTCTTCCTTACATAGACTGATTGTATGGAATTGTCTATTAGATTTTATATGATTAACTCGCAATTTTTTTAGATATTCATAATTTCAAATTATGTTTAACATAACTTTGGAATTGGTTCTCATATGAATAGGCTGAACCTTCAGAATGCAAGATTCTTTTGTCAGATCCACCTCTCAATCCAACAAGGAATAGGCAGAAGTTGGTACTAACTGGATCCATATTTCTTTTTAGACTTATTCTATTTAGGTTTTAGCATTGAAAGTAATATTACCTACAATGGCTAGTTCTCATTTCATTATGATTTTGTATACACTTGAACACATGCTAATCTTATGGGCTTGCTGAATTTCTTTTTTCTCATGTGAACAGGTGCAAACAATGTTTGAGACATACAACTTTTCGGGTTTATCTATCCAAATAAATGCTATTTTAACACTTTATGCCCAAGGTGCCTTCATCTGGTAAAATCTAGTTGGTTTTCTTTTGGTTTGCTCATTTCTTGGTTATGTTGAACTCTCTTTCGTTCAGGAGTCAGCAAGGGTGTACCTAAAGTTTTAGAGTGCTTTTGATGCCTCTAGAAGAAACATTGTTCTAGTCCAAGACAGCATCATCACATGCACTTTTCTTCAAGTCTTTATAAGAAATATAGTTGTAGTAGGTTTGTAAAACATAAATATCTGCATCCGAGTAAAATGGCAGAGGAAGACCTCCCAAACATAGCCTATGAAAACTCCTTTATCTACACCTTAAATGATAAGGTTTTGGTTCTATTTTTTAATGTAGGTCAAAGGGATTAATGATTAATGCGCTTTATACTCATGCATCCATCTTTTAGAAATGTTTCTTTTTTCCATCTACACGTCACATTTATTACACCACAACGAGAATAATTTTATTTTGTATCATGTGATCAAAGATTTAAACCTAAAACAGGGAGGGACAAGTACTTCCTTATCTACTCCAGCTCGACCTTTGAGTCAACTTTTCCATATGTCAGTTACCTTAGGTGGGTGTATATGAAATGAGCAGTGGATTATCAGCCATTGTAGGCTCACTTAGTTTGTAGATCATGAATCAGTCCTTGCTGTTTCTAACAGTATCAAGGCAAACAATTGTGGACCTAAATTGTATGGATACATATATATGGATTTCAATGTTGTATATATGAATAGCCAAACAATTTGAGTTGATTCTCAAGTGAAATGACTGAAATGTTCAGTGTTGACATTAGTGGCTATTTTGTAAATATGCATTGTCCAACTTATACTATGGATAAATGTTGGTTATTTGAGATGTTGGGAATAATATTAAGTATTGTCATAGGATTTGACGATTTAAGTGTTGGTAGAGACTAACGATTGCTAGACCGGTGGAACCTTGGGACTTTGACCCAAAGTGTCACACAGGTAGGGTCTCCTCTCTTTAGGTTTCTCAGGTCCACTAAGGCAGACCTGTTGTCGCCTTTCACGCACCTGGGGAATTAGGTTGTTGTGGCAGAAAATATTCAAGCCATTAAGTGTGTCTTTGGGGGCATGTCTCGAGTCAAGTACTGTCACTTGATCTTGACTCCTCCGTTTAGGAAAACTCTTAATGAAGCCAAGGGGGGGTAGACCCTATGAGTTACTAAGGTTGATTAAGCTTTAGATGGTGGTTTGTGATTGAGTAAGTTGTTTAGGATTTTTTTATGAAAATATATACTGGAAACAAGATATTTGCAACAATGAATGTAAGAACGACAACATATAAACTATAATTAATTAACACGGGATTTATCTTGAATCAAATGATTGTATGATACATTGGAAATGGATCAGTGCTGAAAATGGAGTCATAAGATTGTAGTGCTACAGAGGTGTTGCAATTGTTCTTGGTCAGTTTTAATTTAATGATCAGATGAGTGGATTAAAAAAAGGCGGGGGCAGGGGAAAGGAACTCTAGATATACTTGATGGTACGAGGAGTATGTCCAAAATATTTATCCAATGTGGCTCCACACAAAGAATATGTGGGCTGGATTAGAGTTTTTGGGATGTGTCCAACACTACACCAAACGAGGGTGTATCCTGACGGTATCCTGAGGTCACTGTCTAGTGGTTCCCACTTCCTTTGTGAACTTTCCCTAGAATGGATTAAATTGAAGCGTTGGATTTTCGCCTTGGGAGGTTAATTGAAAGTGAGACTAATTTAAACTAGTCACTCACGTTGCTTTTGATGCATCCAACTGCTCGGTCGAATTGCAGCAATGCAAAGCATACACAACGGAGCCTTGTTAAAGTTTTAAGGGTTTAATTGCAAGTTTGTTTGATTAGAAAGATAAAACCCAAGAGTCTCTTTTCAGATTCAGTACTCGAGCAAGCCCTTGTCCATGAACCATACTCAGGAAAGAAAGGGGGTTTATTTTAAGCATAAAAGAGAAAAACTGAAAAAAGGAAGTTGTCTAGTTATTACACTACCGCAGTAGTGGGTAAGTATTCGTTTACTTTGAATCACATAAAGATATATCACAAATAAATGATCAAAGTATACAACTTTGCAAGAAATAAACAAATCTAAACAAAACTAGAAAAATCCATGAAAAGTGACACCGACGCAAATCCCCCTTGGGGGGATGGGGAGTGGGATCTGAAGAGCCTAATTGGTTACAACATGCGTGAAAAGAAATGTGCTTTGATCCTTGTTATCCGAGATTCAAAGGCTTACAACAGGTCAACAAATTTGACTATAAACAAAAAGGTAGTCACGGGAAGCCTTGAATGGCTCAAATCTTCAAAAATTGGCTAGCACTTCCTTCTCTTTTATCGCCAAACCTGCAAACCAAACAAGCTATCAAATCCTAAATATGCTCAAAAACGCTTGAAGAGTGTCTTTGAACATCCATAAAAAATTCCTTAAAAAAACCTAAGTTAAAATTATGATAAAGAAATGCAAAAATAACCAAGGAAAGCAAGCTTTCCTTGGGATCTTGGCTTGCTTTTTGGCAAGCCAATATGATGTGCACTTAGATGCCAAATTTAACTTAAAAGATCAAAGAAAATTACTCTTTTAAACAAGTTTAAGATCTACTTTAGAATGCTCGCTGAAAAAGAGCTTTCCTAAGCTAGATCTACCTAAAAATGCTTATGAAACCTTGAAGGACTGTGAGATCTAACTTTTTCAAAACTTGTAAATGAGATCTAATAAATGATTTGAATTAGAACAATATATATCTACATAAACAAACAAAGTAACCAAGGGAGAAGTTGATTTTAAAGGAGGAAGAGAAGTAGAGCTCGGTTTGTTGCTGGAAGAAATCCAACAAGGAGAGCCTTATCGTGGAGTGCCGATGGATATTGTCTTGAAATTTTTTGTTGGAAATGGAATGGAGTCAACTTAAATCCACACCTTCTTCACACTTGACAACCTGAAACTAGATCAGAATCTTGCAAAACACCTCGTGAGATTTGGATATATATATGAAAAAAAGACAAAAATGACATGCAAATAAGCTTATTTAAGTTTTTAACATGTACAATTTAGATTTTTAAACACATGATATAAATAGAAACAAGCAAGTAATCTTACTTGCAAATCTCTACTCCTATTGATTCAGCTGAATCCCTCAAGGCCAATACAAAGATGAAGCAAGAATTGAGAAGAAGTAAAAAAAAAACTCACCACATTTGCAGCGTGACGCTGGTTCTTTATTCTCAAGCAAAAGAATGAATATCATAGTATTACAATAATAGACCAGCTCTTCATCCAACTCTAACTAGCTTGAATGAGAGAGGCTGTGCTTTATTTATAGCCAGACTGGCCAAGAGGGGCGCATCCATGACTGGTAGAAGGAGGTTGAGTTTAGGGAGATGATTGAGAAATGAGTGTGTGTTGAAGTGGAGTGGAACTGAGGAGGTAGGCACCACCTCTCCTACCTAACTCCACCTATCTACTCAATACTTGCCATCTCAACCACATGTGAGGCATGAAAGAGAGGGGCGCATCCTTAAGCTAGCATGTGCTTTCCACCTCTCCTAACTACTTCAAGTTGACGCCTTCATGAAGGAGAAGACTCGCCTACCTCACGAGGAGTGTAATGTCCTCATCTGATTAGGCATTGAGGACCAAAACCGCTAACCTATGTGATTCCTATGGGTTCAAGCGGTTATTGACAGTTAGGGAATCCACTGAAGACTGATGCCATCTACAGAAAATCTAGGGCATCAATATGATATCACCATTAGGTCAAAGAGGGCCACCGGGGCCAAAGGCCACCGACATGCATGACATCTAAGCATTATTTAATGATGCATACACCCATTTAAGTCTCCATCCGCATGCATGCAAGTCAACTGCAAATTAGAAATTAAAGTGACCTAATTAGGTCAAAAGTTAGGGTTTTCGTAGTTGAAAGTTATAAAAGAAAGATAAAGTGAATGGAGACTTTACTTTTGATGATTATTGATTTTGGAGCTCTTGAGTAGTAGCACAACGTGCGGCCACAACAGTTGGGGTTGGAGACGACGTCTTCAACTAACGGGGTTTTGGCAAAGAGATATCTTCCCTAGTCTCATCCAGGTTCACCATCCGCTCTTCAAGTTATTCATTTCTTTACAGTTATCCAGTATCCATCAGAGATTGTTTGCAGGGACACGTGTGCAGCCGTAAGGGGGTTTTCAACTAGAAAGACCCAAATCATTCACTGGGTCTTCAGATCTCAGTTTACCTTCAGAACCCAGGCACCATTCTCATCATCGGTATCATAATCTGGTACCCGGTGATTATCAGATCCGGTCTTGCTCATTTTGAGCAGTTATCAGTAATTTCGGGATCAGGGGGGTGTGAGTAGCTAAACCTATAGATCAATTCGCTAGCTTGCCTAGAGACCTCAGAAATTTCGCATGTGTCAGGCATCCTCTCTGGCACGGGAAGACTACCAATCCTGCAAATTCTCAGCTTCAGCGGACACCTCCTTCACTGAAAAACGTCACCCTTAGCTAATTTTGGGTTCGTGTTGTTGGGGTTTCACCGGAGGCAGAAGTTACTAGGTCATCTCCAAATCGGCTCTTGATGCATGCATATTCTCTCAGGAGAATTTCAGCCAGCTTATCAATGGTAAGTGTTACATTCTATCCTACAAACCCTAACCCTAATTTTAGCTATAAAATAGGGAAATTTTGCATGGCAGTTTGCATGCCCGGCTGTTTCAGTAGATTTGCATAGAAGTAGAAAATATCGGGATTTGGGATATTACAGTGGTATCCGAGCTATCTTCTTGGCCAGCTGTGGGCTTAAGAAATGAGAAATAGATGAATACAGAAGAAGACCCTTTTGTAACCTATAGGAAAAGAAGGAGTAGATACACAGGGGACTTTGAGGATATCCAACTAGAGGATATCAACTCAGACATGGAACAAACAGGTATACACTCTGACAGGAAAATGCTAGCCATCTTACATGCTCTCACGAAGTTCAGACAGTACCTGGTGGGCAGTAAGTTCAAAATCAAAACAGATCATAACAGCCTCAAGTATTTCTTGGAGTAGAAGGAACTGAATGAGCGCTAACAGAAATGGGTCAGCAAAGTACAAGCCTACGATTTCGAGATCGAGTATGTAAAAGGTAAGAATAATGTAGTAGTTGATGCATTATCTAGGCGACCTGCCTCACTATCACTCATGAGTATATCCACAGATTGGAGGGCACTTCTCTTAGTAGAATACTCCAAAAATAAAGTCGCTTGCGAATTATTGGATGGACAAATTTAGGATGACAGGTATAGGATTGTCGATGACATCATCTATTACAAGAACAGGATATACCTCGTCCTAGAATCAACTTTGAGGAGCAGGAAACACATGACTCTCCATTATCAGGACATCAGGGTTTTTTGAAGACCTACAGACAGATCCGAGAGAGGTTCTCATGGAAGGGCCTCAAAGGGGAAGTTATGCAGCACGTACGGGAATGTAGCATATGTCAGTAGAACAAGATTGAGAACATCCATCCAACAGGGTTGCTTAAGCCACTACCAATTCCAGAACAAAAGTGGGAAAGTGTCTCCATGGACTTCATTATAGGATTGCCCAAGGTCCAAGGGCGGGATTGTTTATATGTCGTAATTGATAGACTGACCAAGTTTGCACATTTCTTTTCTATATCATCTGATTACTCTGCAGCTCAAGTAGCTGAGTTATTCTTCAGGGAGGTCTTTAAGTTACACGGGTTACCTAAGACCGTTGTCAGTGATCGGGATAGTAGATTCACAGGTGCCTTCTGGCAGGAAATATTCAGATTAGTGGGAACCGAATTGGCTACCAGCATGAGTTATCATCCCCAGAGTGATGGACAAACTGAAATTGTCAACAAGTGGATTGAAGGATATCTGAGGAACTACGTAACAGGGCAGCAACGAACCTGGATTAAATGGCTACACTTAGGGGAGTACTGCTACAATACTTGGTCTGTTAGGATGACACCTTTTAAGGCATTATATGGCTACGAGGCCTTGGACTATGCAGATTTAGCATTCGGAGACAGTAGGGCTCCTAAGGCAAAGGATTGGATACAGGATAGTCAGGATATTCTTAAAATCTTAAAGGAAAACTTATAGACAGCCCAGAATCAACAGAAGTTGTATGCAGACAGACACAGGGTTGAGCGGAGCTTTGAGGTAGGAGATTTGGTATACTTAAGGCTCCAACCTTACAGACAGTCTTCATTTAAGAAGAAAGGAGCGGAAAAGTTGAAATCTCGCTTCTATGGACTCTACAGAATAATCAGGAAGGTGGGAGAGGTGGCATATGAACTAGTTCTACCACAGGAAAGTAAAATTCACAATGTATTCCATGTGTCCAACCTGAAAAACACCATTGGGCAACACATTGCTCCATCTACAGAATTACCTCCTTTAGATGATGAAGGACTACTGATACTGATTCCTGAACGGATCATACAGACTAGAGAAAGGAAACTCAGGAGCCGGGTAATTAGGGAATACTTGGTTCAATGGAAAGAACTGTTGAAATGTTACCTAGCAAAGTGATTGTTCACTTGGTGTTGCCTTGGGGTGGACAAGGTCACTTAAATAATGGACCCCTTGTCATTAATGATTAATAAAGTGTGATGTACTTTATGTTTGCAAAGTGACTTTATTTAATCATTAAATGTCATAAAGTGAGATGTATTTTATGTTTGTAAAGTGACTTTATGATTAAAGTTCATAAAGTGAGAAGTACTTTATAATTCAAAAGTGACTTTATGATAAAGTTAAGTTGTGGTTATATCTTAAGTTTCACTTTAATGGAAAAGTGAATGGGATTTTAATTAATGAGGGTCTCTCATAAAGTTAATTTAATGAATGACTTAAGTGCACATTAATGTCATTTATTAAATCATAATGGAACATTAAATGAGAGCCATTGATCTAAATCCATATTAGCCATTGATTTGGAAAGTTGGTTACCATGAACAAAAAGGCAAAGGGCAAGGCAAATGGAATTCATTATTCACTTCACTCATTGGGATTTTGAGGAGAGGAGAAGAGAGAACAAGAGGAGGGTGAGTTTTCCAAGGGAAGAGCATCAAACCCTTGATTAATTTCTGAGAGAGAAATAGACTGAGTAAGGGCACGATTTCCAAGGGAGCACTCAGCATTTATTGCATCCATTAATGGAGGTCGTACAGCAGTAATTATGGTAGGCTGTACCAGCATTTACGACAGCCGTACAGCAGCAGGAGGGCATGGAATTCTAGGTGTTTGATCAACATTTATTGCAGACCGTACAGGCACAAAATTCGAGGCAGATTGCTGGTCATTTAATGCTGGCCGTACAGTGCAATTAATGCAGGCTGTATAGCAGCTGTGAGCACGCATTTCCAGGCAGATTTGTGGGCACGCTTTTCGAGAGGGAAAGCTTTTCGAGAGGGAAAGCAAAGATAAGTACAACTGTTTGTAATTAATTTCTGAAGTTTAATAAGAAGATTTCTCTTGCACAGGTTTTCCCCGGAGGTTGGGGTTTTGCCTGGACCATTGGTCATTTCTATGTGTTGATTTTATGTGCATGACATTTAATTTTCTGAGTTTAAATGCATGACTGAAAATTAATTTTCTGAGTTGGTTGAGAAATTGGGAAAAGTAATTTTTAATTCCAAGTGTTTCATGTCAGTCAAATTTAAAGTTTAAATTTGTGCATTCTTGGTTGGGCATTAAACTGAATGCAGAGAAGCCTAAAGGCTTGAGACCGGGTGGGGTTAAAAACAATGGTTATAAATTTGCCGAAAATTAACAAGAACTACCGCCAGAGGATGCCACATGGGAAGGTGAATAGGTATTGCAGCATCCTAGTTTGCAGTTGCTTGAGGACAAGCAATCTCAAGCGGGGAGGATTGTAATGTCCTCATCTGATCAGGCATTGAGGACCAAAATCACTAACCTATGTGATTCCTGTGGGTTCGAGCGGTTACTGACAGTTAGGGTATCAACTGAAGACTGATGCCATCTACAGAAAATCTAGGGCACCAATATGATATCACCATTAGGTCAAAGAGGGCCACCGAGGCCAAAGGCCACCAACATGCATGACATCTAAGCATTATTTAATGATGCATGCACCCATTTAAGTCTCCATGCGCATGCATGCAAGTCAATTGCAAATTAGAAATTAAAGTGACCTAATTAGGTCAAAAGTTAGGGTTTTCGCAGTTGAAAGTTATAAAAGAAAGATAAAGTGAATGGAGACTTTACTTTTGATGATTATTGATTTTGGAGCTTTTGAGTAGCAGCACAGCGTGTGGCCACATCAGTTGGGGTTGGAGACGGCGTTTTCAACTAACGGGTTTTCGGCAGTGAGAGATTTGCCCTAGTCTCATCCAAGGTAAACCATCCAGGTTCACCATCTGCTCTTCAAGTTATTCATTTCTTTACAGTTATCCAGTATCCATCAGAGATTGTTTGCAGGGACACGTATGTAGCCGTAAGGGGGTTTTCAGCTGGAAAGACCCAAATCATTCGCTGGGTCTTCAGATCTTAGTTTACCTTCAGAACCCAGGCACCATTCTCATCATCAGTATCATACTACGGTACCCGGTGATTATCAGATCCGGTCTTGCTCATCTTGAGCAGTTATCAGTATTTTCGGGATCAGGGGGGCGTGAGTAGCTAAACCTCCAGATCAATTCGCTAGCCTGCCTAGAGATCTCAGAACTTCTGCATGTGTCCGACATTCTCTTCGGCACGAGAAAACTACCAATCCTGCAAATTCTCAGCTTCAGCGGACACCTCCTTCATTGAAAACGTCACCCTTAGCTGATTTTGGGTTCGTGCTGCTGGGGTATCACCAGAGGCAGAAGTTACCAGGGCATCTCCAAATCGGCTCTTGATGCATGCATATTCTCTCAGGAGCATTTCAGCCAGCTTATCAGTGGTAAGCGTTACATTCTATCCTACAAACCCTAACCCTAATTTTAGCTATAAAATAGGGAATTTTTGCATGGCAGTTTGCATGCTCGGCTGTTTCAGTAGATTTGCATAGAAATAGAAAATATCGGGATTGGGATATTACAAGGAGCCAATGCCATTGACTTCAATCAAATTCGACAAGATTCCACTGATTTAGGAATTTGGGATTTTTCTCCATTTTTTATTAAACGTGTGCCAAAGGGGTGCATTCTTTCAGAGACTGTTTAGCTTCCGAAGAATTCTCCCAGAGATCTAGCACGCCTTGCCAAGGCATTAAGCTCTTCTATGTAATTGATAAAGTTGATTGTAATCTCTCACATATTTCTCTGGCTTAGATTACACAAAGCCCAATTTGTTGGTTTCCCCCACTGGGGTTTCCAGGGTATATCATTGTATTTATGTGTGTTTGATTTCCAGTTTTACTGCACATGTTCGACAGTTAATGAGTTTATTATTGCTGCTTATATATATCAAATCTGAAATTGATTTTCTATGTATGTATTTGGGAATCCATAGAGTAGAGTATATCAGAGATAAGCTCAGCTCTTGTGATTAGCGTAAGTAAAAATTAACACAAGTTGCCACTTTTTCAAATTGTCCATATTTCCTGACTTGATTAATTCGTGCTAGACTTAGGAGTTATTAATTCCCAACTTAGTAAAGTCCTATTAATTATTTTAATTAATTCCCAAGTATGAGAGTTAATACTCAAATCAGCTCCAAATGCCTAAAGATGGATTTCATGATGAAATAATGACGTACCAAGCAAATGCATGACCAAAACCAATCTAAAATGTTCATTTGATAGAAACTCCAAATAATTATCTATCAACCTTTTGGCTTTTTAATGATAAACTTCAAAAAATTCCATAATAAAGATCAATAATCCAAAATAGGTTGAGAATAGCACTTGGAGGGGTCCAATTGGCCTCCAATGGCTGTAGCATGAGGAAATATGGATAATGAAGCACACATACTGCTGGATGGTCTTGTTGACCAAGTTAAAGTCGAGTTTGACCGAGTAAAACAATCAACTCTTGTTAAAAAATTTGCAATCAAGTGCAATAGTGCAAGAACTAATCCAAAGCCTAAATGAGGACGAAATATTACTTAAGATGATAGATATTGAAAGATAACTAATGTTACAAATTCTATTTTACAGAAGCAATCACCACTGAATCCCTGCATAGTCTCCTCATAGGGAAATAGTATAACAAAACATAAAGCATGTAATGAATGTCTTATATACATACTAACATCTACTTAACCGTCATAAAGCATTGCATAGATCAACCTTCTCTTTAGTGGACTGGATGGAAAACAAGTCAGAGGCTAGTCAAGTGAGATTTGGTCATGGAAGACTTGTGTGACTCTTAGAGAAGAGGGGAAAGTAGGGGCCTTTGTGACATTCATTATTTTGGCAAACACTAGGGAGCACGGTGTCTCACAAATGGATGGTATCGTCTAGACCTTAACATTAAGGCTCAACCCCTTTTCACTTTTTGACTTAGGCTTTAAGCTCTCTCTTGGACTTGTCTTCATTAACTTTTCTTGGACATCTTCTTGTACTTTTCTTCGATTTTTTCTTTTCTTGAGACCTTGGCCTTTTCTTTATTTTCATTTTTCTTTTTGGCCCAATGCAAGATTTGCTTCTTTTCTTTCTCTGCTTGATTCTTCAATTTTAACTTGGTTTTCATTTCTTTCTTTATGTAGGTACAAGGAGTCTAGGACTAGGAGTTGCTTCATTTTCCCTTTTTTAAGGAATTTGAAGAGGGGAAGAACCTTTCATGCTTTAGGACTTAAAGACCACACCATCTAGTGACTGTGCCAACCTTAGCGCAAGAATCAAGATCAAACATCAGGAGTAATTGACCGAAATAATACATGGGGTTGGAAGGTGGTAATCCTAGGCACATAGTCAATCATCTGGGGTAACCAACAAGAAGCATAAGGCTTTGGAGAATTTTCTGTTGCACACACCAGAGCTGAGACACCAGAGGACAACATGGAGGCCATCCTAACAAAGAGGTCATAGAGGGGAAGGTCCTTGAGCCACTTAGTCATATCAAGATCAATGTGATTTCTCATAAGCAAGGGTTAAATGGATAAAAGTTGGAAAAGGCCAAAAGATGGAGTGAAGGGATAGGTTGTGATCCATGCAATACTGTAGATACCACTCCAAATATCAATATGTTTATGAAACAAAGACGACTACTAGATGTAATGTTATACAAATATCCCACTCACCATGTTCATTAGAATATCACAAGTATAAAATAGAATCTATAACTAGTCAATTAGTCATTGTAAATCATACATTCCACATCCTCTAGGCATGTATTTGATACAAAACTGAAATACAAGGATCCATCATAGGCAACATATACATAAATGGCCACCAATACCCAAGCCTAGAAATCTCAAGGCATCAATGCTTTGCAACACTTCCCTTCTTAACAAAATTGATCTAGCTCCCATCTGCTCTAGCAAAACTGAGGTATAACACCCCCATACAAATTGGTGGCATAACAATATTGACATGCATTTAAATGTTATCTTGCTTATTTGGATGGCGAGTTACTGCTAATCATTGGAAAGAGATGAACATTGTGATGAATGTTGTACAAAGAAGTATGAAATCCACTCATCGTTCGTAGAATCTTATAGGTAATTGTTATTAGTCAAAGTGTAGCTACCACAAAAAATATCCTATCCGAGACTGGAGAGGTGGGAAACTAACTAAGTGACACCGTAAGAGCCTTGTCTACTACTGATATGGAGTAGTTGTCACACCAGACCGACTCTTGTCACTATAGATCGAGCTATAGGCAAGATCAAGGGGGAGACCCTAATTAGCTAATGAAGGCTAATGACCAAAACAAGACACACAAGCCAAATGAAGCAAGATAAAGTAAAGATGCCTTGAATGGTGGAAACCCTAGATTTATGGGAAGACTATGGGATCAAGAGATTAAGGTTTGGTTGAGGAGGCTTAGACTATAAAAACTACCCGACCATGAAATTTGTCCCAATAGCAAAGGTTTATATAGTAGATCTAGGAAGATCAAGCACCTGAGAGAAATACCCAAATCTTGCCACCTAGGGTTTAAGTAAGGATAAATAAACTAGACACAAACTAGGGTTTGAGTAAACACAGACACTTGAGATTTATCACTTGATACAAGATTCGACAATTAGAAGAGGTTCAAATGACACCCAACTGACAGATATAGAAAAATGACCAACAACGCAAGGAGGGCGAATTGCCTAGAGAAGAACAATGCTATATCTATTGGTAAATGGGGTCGGTTTTGATTCAAATTTGGTCTGAATAGGGTTTCAGTGATTTTAGACTTGGGTTTTGATCTATAAGCTCAAATAATCATCGGATCTATCAGATCTATGAAACGAGGGTTTTAACTTTAACTTAAAATGGTGACAAATGGAATAGATCTCGGATATGCAAAAATACAATGAAAAATACCTGGAAATACTTGCAACCGCCAAGCAATTTGATGATCTTCCTAATTCAAAGCAATTACGAGTGAGATCCAAGCCTTTCCAAATAAATCGTTGTGCTCTCTAGATGACCAATGCGCCCCTCCCCTGCCAAGATGATCTACAAGTGAGAATCAAATCATATAAAAGAGAAATTATAAGGTATATAAGACAAATCACGAAGCATCAAGATGATCCAAAGATACAATAAAAACACTCCCTGAATTTGAAGATGGTTTGGAGAAGTGATATCGGGTTTCCCCATAATAGCGTCCTCACTAATTCGGTACCTACACAATCCACATGGCCCCTATAAAATAGTTATGAAAATCACATAGATCCATAAGAATGTTAAAGAGAAGACTTTTCATTCACATGCAAGAACATTCGACAAAGCTTCCAAGATTTTTCAGAAATATTTTCTTGATTATGCCAGAAATCCAAGAGCCAAAAGTCCTTTACAAACGAGACTTTCCAAGTATTTAGAACTCTCTAATCAAAATACCTACCTCAAAAATGATGGAGGGCTAGGATCAAAAGATAATACATCAAGATCAACGGCTAATCAAGTGCAAGATACATAGTACAGGGATCGCTCTAAAGAAGGGGGGCAAACTCCCTCAACAACGCCCTAGGTGGGGCGTAATACATAAGGTATGACTAGGTACATCAATATAATATCAAGTTGTGGCTAGGAGGTATGAGATGTCTCCACTAGCCACCCACATACATCATAAAATCATAAGATACAACATCAAGTGACTAAAGTCACTAGGATGTGGTCTCTCAATATAATAGAAGACGCTTCCATGGAACATGTAGGAGGACGTATGGACCCAATCAATGTTGAAGATAATGCTGAAAGAGTTGAATCTATCAATAACATGTCTCAGACCAATTTCATGGCATTTCCTTGCCCCATTAAGCCAAATTGATTTCCTTGCTAACCATTGTTTAATTAATTTTGTGCCTGAAACATCATTTTGGATGATAAAAATGCCTGTAACTCATTGTTGACCACTTCAGGAGCTGAGCTGAGTCCAAAAATAAAATTGTGAGCACAGGAAATAGTAATAACAAGTACTCACACCAATGTGTCCCCTGTAGCGCCCAAGGAGAACAAAATATCTCTTTGTAAATCATATAGATGTTATTTTATATGGCACTCTGCAACTGGACGATGAACTGACCATGATATCAAATATATGTGCGTGGAGCTGAAAACTGAGTGTACCAATGGACTTAGGATGCCCAAATAAAGTAGGAATGAGTACTCATACACCCTGTGTCCATCAAGAAATACATCTAAAAATCCATCCATGCCTGAATAATAAAAGTATGTCCTGTAATTGCTGATAATAATAAAAATAATGCATTCCATCATATGAAATCTCTGTTCGGAGCATTGAACCATCTAATGAACACTGAAAGGCCATGAATAACCAAAATCAAACACTATCGGCCAAACTCATCTTGGAACTTGCAGTTGACTTGGTCAAATTGGGTTGACTAGGTCAAGAATGATCAAAATAATGACCCAACTGAAAATCATTGATACTGCAATGTACACGTGGATAAAGTAGCTTCCTTATCTATGTTAGCAGCAAGACTAAAGTATAAAGTGAAATTTAGCTGGCGGTCATGAATATAAGACATCAATAACAAGTCTAGATCAAAGTGACCGGTCACTCCAAACAAGAATCTAAAGTCTATACTCATTTATAGACTTGACCATTTTGCTAGTTATGGGTGAAAATGGGAGAAGCAAGGTTAGGCTAACGGGCACTGACTTGACAACCTCAACACTATGACCATCTCGGATGAAGGATAAAGGGAATCCACACTATACATGTGCTGGAATGGATGAACACTAGGGGATGGTGGTGTCTCACAAATGGGTGGAATGATGAGAATGTTTCCACTAGACTCTAGACAAGCAACCTTTACTGCATTTATTCATGGTCAATTTTGCACACTTTAGGACTTTAACATTTAAACTTTAACTTTTTTATTAACTAGCCATCCTCCAAGAGTAGGTGCCTTGAATAGCCTTGCAGGCCTCAGATTAAAATTCTGTATGACCTCCATTTCCTGCCACCGTCCATAGGTGCAATGGAGTGACCACCTTGTTTCCCTGTAGGGGCAAACGACCTCACATCATACAAAGGATGAGAGCTTGTCTCTTGGCAACTGACTAGATTTTAACTGTATTTGCAGTAGTGTTTAAGAATGTAATATCCCTACCCCCCATGGACACAAAATTTTCCTTGCACTAGTTGTAGATGTGGTTAAGAGTTTCATCAAAGGGTAGGTGGGCACACTGCTGTAGATGATACAATCTTGCTCTATTCCCATGCTAACAGCTATGATTGGCAACATTGTTGTAGGTTACTCTCCAAAGTTTTTTCTTAGACATTATATCAAACAATTAAGATATTAAGGTTAGCTGAGATTCCGCAGTGAGGATTCATGGCATCTAATGGAGAATCTGCGGTGAGAAGATTTGTTGTCGACGTTTCGAACCAAGCGTGGTTCATCTTCAGGACAAGGCGATGCCTGGAGATTGTACCTCTTTCATTGGTGTGTATTAATATAGGAATCGTCACTTTCGCTTGAGATGGCCGACAAGGTTTGTCTTTGTCCATCGAAAAATTAGGGTTAATAATTTAATGATTAATATAATTTATTGGTTTTTATTGTTTTAAGAATTTGTTAAAAAAAAAAAAAAAAATTTTTAAAATTTATTTATTAAGGTTTTTTTTAAAATTTTTTAAAATTTTTAACAATTGTTATTATAGGTTTTTTATTTTATAAAAATGTAAACCTTTATTGATTTTAGGTTCAATAAATTTAATTTAATCATTTTATTATTTTATTTTAAATAATTTATGTTTAGTTTTTAATAAATTATTTTAAATCTTTTAAATTCTTTCTTTTTAAAAATAATTTCTTATTATATTATTTTAAAATTAACTTATTTTAATTTATTTATTAAGGAAAATATAATTAAAAAAAATAATATTAAGGGAAATAAAATTAAAAATTTTTTAGGAGCAGTGATCAATTATTAGGTTTTTTATTTTATTGGGGAATTTTTTAGGGAAAAACAGTTTTTAAGGTAGAAATTTTAGGGTAAAATTAGGGAAAATTTTTTGAGGGTAAAATTAGGGAAAATATTTTTAGGGAAAGAATTTATAGGGTGAAAATAGGGAAAGTTATTTTTAGGGACAATGTTTAGGAAAACATTTTAATTGTAATTTTATGGAAATAATAATTAATTATAATTTAAGTTTTTAGGTTTTTTAAAATTTAAGTTTTTAGGTTTTTTAATTCTTATTTAGCTTGGTTAAGTTGGGCAACCATGATCGACTAATAGACATGCCATCATCTCTGTTCGAGCATTTAGATGCCAAATCTTCTCACCGCAGATTCTCCATTAGACAAATCTTCTCACCGCAGATTCTCCATTAGATGCCATGAATTAAGATATTGCTGTTTTATATGCCCCTTGATTATGCAAGCATATTGAACTGATTTCTGAGGTTTTGGCATTGAGTTTTCATGTTTAAATGGTTAATGTTTAATTTCCACAAACTATAACTTCAGGCATAATCTAACAACAATCAGACTTTAATCACAACACACCTTGAAAGGTAGTTAAACATCGAGTCCAAATAGGATTAGGATTTTACAGTTTCAAATATGTTATCACGAATCTTGTAGTTGCCCTATGAGGTGATCCTATTCACGACGACAGAGGAAAGGAAACCAAAGTTGTGGCCTACGATATCCAAGACTTCCGAAAGAACTCGGATGTCACACCAGTCGAGGATACTGGCACTTTGGACCCAGTGAAAGACAGAGCCCAAGGGATCTCTAAGTATAATGGTTAATTATAATCTAGTTTGGTTACCAAGAGATTCTGAGTATCTAGGTGAAAAGCCCCAATTTTACCCTAGGGTTTTATGCAGAAAATTTGGATCTAGGGAAAAATGGTAAATGTTAGTGAAATTAGATACTCAAAGTGATTGCTGGATGTAAGATTAAGCGAATAAAACTGAAACCAACAATACCCAGTTTGCGGTTTGTGAAATACTCACTTCCCCCAAGGGGGGCCATTTTTCTCTAAGTAGCAGGCCAGTGCTTTGGATGGGCAAATAGAGTCTGATTGTGATGAAAATTTAAACTTAAAGGTTTAATGTTTATTCCAAAGTGGGTTTTAAGTTTTAAAGCTCGCAGCAAGCTAGAACCTATAGATCTACGAAATGAGGGTTTTACTATAACAAAATGATGAGCAATGCAGATACAGAAAATAAAGGAAGAAAAGCTTACCTGCGAGACATACCTGGATCTTGCAGATGAATTGGGAGATGATGAAGAATGTCTCTTTCTTGTCGAAATGAACTTTTTCGAAGAAGATCTTGTTGTTATTATGCCACAACCAGTCACCCTAGTGTCCCCAGAAGAGTAGCAATGCCAATCATCAGATCATCAAACCATCCAGAAGATACACATAAGAATAATCCCAAACTAAAATTTCTTTCTTAAATTTCGGTGCCAAAGCTCATCAATTACAATGGGGGGGTCACCTCTCTTAAATAGTTTGAGAGCAACGTAAACCCTAACTCACTTTTTCATCCATCGGTTGAGATTAAAACAACATCAATGGTGGAGATAAAAAATACAAAGATCATAACATGGATCAAGTGACTAAGTCAAAGAGGGGGTGCACTTTACTCAAGGACACCTATCCTAGGTGAAAGTCACAACATAACATAATATATGACATGATACTACATAGGAGGGGGTCACTAGGGGCTTAATTCACCCAAGGCCCCTTTACAAATTCATAATACAAGATATAACAATGAAATACATCAATGGCCAAGTAGAGGGGTGCCCCTTGGGGGGCTTTCCTCACTGGCTGAGCCAATATAAAATAATCTGGACATCTGCTGACTGAAAACTGTTGGAGGACTGTTTGGGATGCTGAAACATGTCATCTGTCAAAATTCCAAGCCATTTCCTTGACCCAAGAGGCCAAATCGATTTTTTCAGTGATTTTTCTAGTTCATTTTTTGCTGGTACAATCTCTGGAAAATGATAAATCTACCATAACTTTGTCTAGGGTGCAAAATGGGGAAAACTGACTACTCTGGATGATCTAGAGACATAGAAGAATGGTATAAGTGACTACTCATATCCCTTGGAACACTGCCCAGTTGTAAGAGAACCAATCATACTGCCATCTGGAATACAATTTGATCATTTGGCCAATAATTAAGTGATTGTAATCACTTATCAGGAGAACCAAGGCCAATCTCTCAAAACTAAAACCGTAGTATTGGTCCTCGGCATGTCTGGAACAAATATAGATCATGTTGCTTTTTTGAGTCACTGCCTTGGGAACCGTGATTGACTTGGTCAAGTGAGTTGACCAAGTTAAAGTACCCAAAATCAATGTGAGATACTGTATCAATATGATCCTGCAACCATCCAAGGTAAGAAATGCTCCAATGGTGTATATCAAAACCCAACTTAAATCAGTTATTCATAATCATGGTGACAAATAATAATAATAATAGTAAGATGTCCCTGTGCTTCTGAAGAATCTTAGAACTTTCTAGAAGTCATTTTGTTCATGTCATACTTACAAAGGGTAAACAATGTGCTACATATGGGTGAGGATGGAAGAACAAGGTTAAGGCAAAGGGGAATGACTTTTAACTGACTTTGACTCAGTGATTTATTCGAATGATGAATAATACACTCAACCAAGGTGACATGTGTATGCCAGATAGCAATAGGGGATGGTAGTGTCTCACAGATGGATAAAGTACTTGGATATGCTTCCCTTAGACTCTAACAAGTTTTCCTTCGCACTTTATTTGCAACATAGGCCAACTTTCAAAGGCAGGTGCCCTGGAAGCCTTCTGGGCTCCAGTACCGACAAAGACATAGCCGTTGCAAGCTAGTCTCACACTGATGCCCTGTGGGGGCAGATGAGCCGAACACTATACAAGAAGTGATTTCTCATCCTTTGACCATTAACCTTTTCAAATCACTTTACATTTCACAAGACAGTAGCCAACCTACAAGAGCAGGTGCCCTGGAAATCCTTCTGGGCTCCAGTAAATGACTAAGGCCTAGACTCGCTGCCAGCGAGGAGCCCATAGCCCCGACAAGTTTGCCTCTCCTTGCCGCCCCTATGGAGGGCAGATTGAGCCTTACATTATACAAGGAATGAGTGCTCAAATTCTTGGCCATTGACTACCTTTTAAACATTTATACTTTTTGCATCCTTTAGATATAACTTTTATGCGTTCCGATGCTTTAGTGTTTAGCAACACTGTTATGATGGAGCACTTGCTTTGAGAACTAAAGGAGAACTACCCTGTGAACCCAGCCACATTGGCCAAGCCACATACTTCATAGCCAAAGACACAAAGCAACATGGAGTCTATCATACATAGGGGTCACAATGGGGAAAAGGATCTTCAATCTCACAAGTCTCAATCAGTCTTAGTCATGGGATAAAATCGAAGGTGGATGAACTGGATGGATGGGGACAAGTGATATGGAACCAACTTAGCACCAAGGTTTACAATTTGTACAAGCATGGCATGGGCAACAGTCTTCACATCAAGTCCCTTGATTAGTCATAATACAAGTTAAAGCAACAATAGATATAAGCATAGGTCACCATAATCATCCTAACATGATAGGCATAGGTGTTTGGTATACATCGTAGAGCAAAATCAAGCTATGGAAGTGTATACCTGATCTCACCATATATACTTGTCTCCAACTGATAAGCCCATCTATAATTGTGTGTACCAACTGTGATCTGCTGCTCTGCTACAATGAACTAGATCATCACCAAAAGCATCTCAATGGACCCCTGAATCTCAGTCATGGCAAGGAAAATCTGATGAAGAAAGCTTTGGAATAACTGAAGTTGTAAAGATCCATGTTAATACCCCATGTGAAAAATAGCCCGAAACAGAAAAAGAGACAAGTCTGTATGCTGCATCATGGTAGCCTAGCTGCTGAATGTATGTGTGATAACAAGATCAATAAAGACTTGTGTGGATGAGATTTTCATAGTTTATTTATAAGTCTTTAAGGTGAAACATTGCTCTATCTTCATCTTACATTTCATAAGCAATATCACCTAATTTTGGACAAATTAAATCTGCACTGCACTAAACACTATTTTCAGATTTGAAATTAACCCTTTCTAAGCTCTCTTTGACTTTAAATCAATTAATCACAGGGAGGCCTTCTTTGAATTGTGAGAGTAGATTAAAAGTGTGAGGAGTTGTGCATTGAAGTAATAGTGGTGGCTTCTCCTGTAGTTGCTTCTAGGAGTAACACTCATGGGTTGGGACTTTCCCACTTAGGTTCTAATCTAAGTTGTAACACAATGTACCAATTGTGTAAAAAGGTTTTTTCACTCTTCTCACTATTATTAGGTCCAGGACAATAAATAGGGAAACGCAAGAAAGAAAAATAAATTGGTCACGAAGTATTATGTTGTATATATCATAGTAGCATAATTCGGTTGTATTGGTCTTTTGTGTACGGAAATTTCGAATAAATTCGAATTCGTTGAATATTCGATCTATGTGTAATACTGATACTAGTTAATTTTGAATACTGATTTTAAAAAACCAAATTTTAATTATTCAAACACTATCAATAAATACCTTTCAATTTTATACTTTGTAATTCAATTGAATAGGAATAAAAATATGCTAAAGAAAAAAATATGCAAATATAATAGTAACATTAGATTTATTGGTTAGCAAAACCATGTGCCCAAAACCACTTACATGATTGCTCGTTCAAGAGTTAAAGTTAACATTAACACAATTTAAACATTCATTAATTAATTCCAAATGTAAGTAGTGGTAAATATTATTTACTTTCTTCTTATAACAATTTATAACTATTAATAACTAAGAGTTTTCTCTCTTATACTAAGGGCATTATATTTTTGTTTTTTTAAAGAGTAATTTTGGTTATAAGAAATATGTTTAAAAAAAGAATGATTTTTTTAAAGTTTAAAATTTAATGGTTGATATTTAATATTTCATTAAAAATATTGTATATGTTTAACTATATATTAATGGTATATATATTGTTGTATATTTAATTAAAAATACTATATATAAGAAGTCTACTTTCATATTTTATTCGTACTGGATTTTTTTGTTACGTATTTTTTCCGTATCGAATCGTATTCGTATCCGTACTCAAATTATGCTACTATGGTATATATAGGATGAAGTAGCCAAATCATGAAGACTGCCATTTATCAAATTTTATAAGCTTTAGTGTACTTTTAAATGAAGCACCTTAATTCAATTCACAAGGTCTATCTAGAAGGAATGGACTATAAATAACTGTCTAAGTAGTAAAGATATGCTTTCAAGGATGGATTCCTATGATATTAATGATATATCCCAAGCAAGATATTTGCATTAAACATTACCTTACAGCCTATGAAATTTAAAACATTAACTCAGCGGTAAGAATGTTTACTAGCTGGTATTAGTGCTATCAAAGTCATGGATTTGTGAATGTAAGTGTTGTGTGTGTGTCTTTATTTAGTGAAATTATTTTGAATAACTATGGTTTTTTATCCTTTCTAGGTTCTAAATGCAAGATGCATTCAAGATTGTGATTTGCTCTTTTTCTATTATATTGAAACATTATATTACATGCTGTGGCAGGGCTTCTGACAGGCTTAGTTGTCGACTCAGGAGATGGTGTTACGAATATTGTGAGTTTTTCTTCCATTTCATACTAGCCTTTGCTTAACATTTTCCTTCTGGTGTATGTTTTAAGCAGTAGTGTTCCATCACAACTTATTGTAGTGGCAAATGAAGGGTAGTGGATCTAGTTGTTTCTTATTCATGAAGATAATATGAAAACGTGATGCAATATTCTAGTTTATAGATATATCAATGGTCCAAGGAACACAATTTTCAATTGCTTAGTTAATCATTAAAAGTTTAATACTAGATTGAATAGACGATATAGGGATAAACAGGTGTTAGTAAGGTTTTAATATCTAATTAATAATATCATGCTTTTGGAAGGACAAAACAAACTTGGCACACCATAGAATCTTGTAGAAGTAGCACTTGAAATTAAGCCAGCTCACGTCCTAGATCTGGACAAGATAAATCCAATTTTCCAGGTACAAACCCTAGATCAACTCTTTTCAGTAGAACTTCCCTTCACTTTTGGCCAGCTCTTCTCTGCAACTTAGGGGGATTCCCTAACAAGACTATAATTCATTTGTAAAGCTGTTGGTAAAATTGTTGAAAAAGTACCAAGGAAACGTTTTTCACCTTATGATGCCTTGGGGTGGACAAGAACATTAAATGTGGTCCCTAGTACTTTATAAAGCGTGATGTACTTTGTTTTTATAAAGTCACTTTATAAAAGAGGTTTGAGTTATTAAATTGATTTTATGGGATAATTAAAAAAGGTGGGTGAACTAATTAAAGTGCTCATTAATTATTTAAATGATGTGCATTAAATTCATTTAATGAGAAAAATGTGAGAAATTAATGAGCACCCTAGATTTCATTAAATTACCTTTTAATCCTAGCCATTGGATCAAAGCGGTGGTTATTGTTATCACACCATGTGTAGCTACCCACAAAAGGTATCCTATCCGAGACGGTGGAGGTGAGGTAGCTAACCAGTGACCAGTGTTTTAAAACTTGGTCTGAGCCAACTTGAACTCGGTCGAGTCAACCGAGTTGACCCCGAGCCGAGTGGACTCGGTCTTTAACTTGGGTCAGGTGGCCGGTTCAGTGCCGAACCGACCAACTCGGTCGAGTTAAAGGTCGACTCGGTGAGTCATACTAGATTTGTTTTTTTATAAATTAAATTTTTTAATTCAACTAACCTAAAACCTAACCTAACCCGAACCTAACCCCTAACCTAACCCATAACCAACTAGCATAACTCATTACCGACCGTCTTTTTCTTCTTTTTGGAATTTTGTTTGGAGTTGGAGCTGCGTCCGTCGTCCAGTGTTCACGTCGATTGTCTGCCCAAGCTGCCGAGGATTGGTGAGTGGAGACTGTGCAGTGTGGGTGCTCGGTGTATAGTGGAGACTTGAGAGTGAAGAGTGGAGTCTGTGACTTTGTGGGTGCCCGCTGGAGAGTGGAGACTGTAGAGATTTGGTGGACTCGTGGAGTGGCCGTGGAGTCTGTTGCCCAGTATCGCCAGCCTTCAGGTATGCAATTTTTTTTAATTTTTTTTAAATTATAAGTAATTCACAATATTGTAAATTAATAATTTTTAAGTAATTTACAGTATGTAAATTACATGTAATTTACATACTGTATAGCCTAATCCACGTCCACCTCGTGCTTTTATGCATTCAGCTAGTACTCCATCTAGTGTTGCTCCTACTGTAGCAATTGTAGATGACCTTTAGGGGTTTGAGCTTGAGCTAGATGCCATTGCTTATGTCATTGCTAGTTCGGGTTCTAGTTCTAGCAGTGGCGATGAGTTTGATTATTGATCATGTTGATCAATGATGTAGTGGCATACTTATTACTGGATCATAGCATTTTGTTTTTTGGACTCTGTCACGACTCACTCTACATCATATATGCCATTTAGCATCTTTGATTATGTATTTTCATTTTGTTCAGTCTTTCATATATGTATTATGTATTGCTTCTTGTAGCCTTGTACATTGGCACAGTACCCTTCGTGCAATTTTGATATGTTCACCCTTATATGGTATATATATGATCATACTTTGGATGTTTTGTTTCTAGTGCTTTGGAATGATGGATTATGATCTTTAAAATATCTTTTTCTTTAAAATTTGAATATTTTATGTGTTTTTTAGTAAACCGAGTCATTAAAATCAAATCGGCCGAGTCATTGCAGAGTCTGAGTCCGAGTCCGAGTTGACCCTCGGCTGATTCCGAGTCCAAGTCCGAGTTTTAAAACATTGCCGGTGACACTACAAGGGCCTCGTCTGCTACAGATAAATGCTAGTTGTCACATTGGACGGGCTCTTGTCGCTTTAGATCAATTCTGAGAATGATCAAGGGGGAGACCCTACTAGCCTAAGAGGGCTAGCACACCTACTCAAGACACTCCTAGGGGTAAGCAATGAATAAAAGAGGAGAGACAATGAGTGAGGTAGTCTAGATCTAGGAAATGGATGTGGTATAGGAGTTAAGCTGAAGTTGGAGAGGTTTAGAGAATAGGGAAAATGACCCAACTTGATAAGGAAAATACCACAATGAGTTAAGCATGTTGATGAAATTGTCATTGTTGCCAACATGGACTTGCAGTGCCCCCATAGGTTGTCATTGATGCCACCAAGTCCCACTTGCAGTGCCTTGGACCCCTTACTGAGTGGTTTTGTGCCTTGAAGCACCTTGTACCCAGTTGACAAGGTCCCTGTACCCACAAGGTTAGATCTTGAAGCCACCACCTTGTTGAAGATGGTGAAGACCCTGTTGATGTTGTTGAAGACCCTGGAGATGGTGCTGAAGCCTTTGTGGACAATGGAGAAGCCCTAAATGGGTTGGAAAAGCATTAATGATCCATTCTGTGGTCATTCATGCTCTGATGGTGTCATGGTACCCTAGGAGAAGGCCTAACAACCCCACAGGTGATGTCATGATGGATCTTGAGCCTTGGAGGTCTCTTGGTGTGGTTGAGGTGGTTGAAGAAGCCTGTTGCTTGGTGAAGAAGCCTTGAATAAGTCTTTGGACCCACACTTAGTGGTTTGATGACCTTGCAACCCTTGTTGGGGTCATGGAGCTCTTGTATGATGATGATGATTTTGTATGGTCTTTGACATGCTATGGAACCCATGAACGTGTCCTTGGTATGATGAAGAAGCCCATGAAGACTTGAAAACCCTAATGAAGACCTTGATGCCCTTGCAAAGGCCATGAAGCCCATTGCTCGCACTTGATGTGGTTAGATGGCATGATGAAGGCACTCACACACATGATGGTGCTTGGAAACTTGGACACACTCATTTGCACTTAATGGTCTGTGTACCTTTGAAGGAGGGGAGAAGATGATGTGGAGCCCACTCTTACACATGGAATTGAAAGCCCTAGTGGCTTGATGCAACCCTATGATGATGTGGAGGACACACTCCTATGAATTTTAATGATGTGGTTGACTATTGAAGAATGATTAAAAATAGAAAATAATAGAAATACATGTAACAAACCCTAAGGCTGACTTGGAAGGGTTTGACAAAAACATTAAAAATACATACTTTGAAGTCTGCCCTAAATAGAGGATGTCGACAACATTAATCCCTCAAATTCAAGACTAGCCCATCCACTTTCCAAAATATATCCAATGTTGACCATTCTTTTTTTTTTAAATAAATAAATAAAATTTTATTTATTTTTATTACAAGGAAGTCTACAATCTGGTATCTGTAAATTAATAGAAGTCTACAATCTTGGCCATACACAAGCTCGAATGGGGAATGTTATCACCAGACTTGTAGTTTCCCCTATGAGATGGATCCAAGATGGATGGTAGAAGGATGGGCAACTAAAGAGGTGAAACCAAGATAGCCTCAACTCCCAAATGGATGGTTGTCACGCCAATCAAGGCAATTTTCACTTGATGTTGTCTTAGCCCAAGACAACAATGGGGGAGACCCAGATCTACTCCCGAAAGGAGAGATCAAACCAAGACACTAGATCAAATCAATGGAAGATGAAATACATAAGGTGTAAGGTGAATTAAACCCTAGATCTATGGATGAAGTCACAAGGTGAGTTATGGTTTAGATTAGGAAGTTTATGAAGTGTGAAATTGATCCAAGGTTGAAATACGAGTGACTTATGAGTTTTACTACTAGATCCAGGATCAAGGTACCAACAAATGATGAAAATATCCACTGCCTTGGGAACTGTGTCCAATGCAGGGAGTTTAAGAACAAGATTGGGGCTATCTAGTACCAATGGATAGACTTGATGAAATGTATGATAGTATCAAAGTACCCAAGCCTCGGAGATAGGATCAAAACACAAGAAAAATTGGCCAAATGAGGAATGCGCTAGGGTTGAGAGATTAGTGCCTTGGAGTTTGGGCCCAGTGGAGTCACCCAAGCATGACGTCTAGGAGAACCCACTTAGGGTTTGATCCGATCTACAATACCTAGAAAATGTTTGCTAATTGATCAAGCGGTTTGATCCATAGAATTTTTCGATTATTTTAAGTGAGGGTTTTGACACTAAAATAAAGATGCCAATGGATTTGAACCAAGAAAAGAAGAACAAACTTGTGGATCTTACCTGGATAACCTTGTAGATGCCTTGATGATGATGATCTATGTCTTCTCGATCAATTTGAGAAGATTTGGATGAGTATTCTATGCAAATCTATTTGCCCAAGGAAGCCAATGCGCCCTCCTTCCTGCACAACAAACGTCAACACAATATTAGATTTGATGCATCAAGAGAAATGGACAAATGCTGCAAAAGAAATAACAGAATGAAACCATAGATCACAATGATACTAATGATAATCCCCTAATACAAGTGATGCCAAACAAGCGAGTTGAGGAAGCCCTGCAAAAATGCCCAAGTGAAGCAGTGTTATCAGAACCGGATCGGAACCGGCAAAATCGGCCGGTCTGACCGGTTTACAGGGTTGGCCGGTCCGGTCAGCATTTTTTTTTGAAAAAGCCGGTTTTTTTTCTAGACCGGGTATGGAACCGGCCAAAACCGGCCAAAACCGGCCGAACCGGCCGGTCTGGACTGGGGACTCAGGAAACTCAATTTTTTAAAAAAAACCACAAAATAAAACTTTGCTGATGTACTTTGGAGCCTCTTTGTTAATGTACTTTGGTTCAGAACCTCAGAGATGTATTGCACTAGGTGAATCTACAAAAGAAAGGCAGGGTGAATCTGTGACACGTTAGTGTTGAGCTATTGCCTTTATAACTTTCCTCTTTCCTGAGTAATCCAAGTATGTGTGATTGAATGCAGCTATCTACGTGCTGTTACAATTTCCAGAAAACTTAATTTTATGCAAACTAACACACAACAGTCTGCTGTTCTGTGTTTTCCATTTAATGCAATAACTGCATTTGTAAGTTTACAATCCAGATTTATGAATCTAGACAGTCTACCATTTCAGAGATGTTCATTCAGTTTTAGTTAGGGTTTTGTTCACTAAAAGTGCAAATCTGTGTACCATGAAACAAATTTCAACAGGAAGCAGCTCTGAAGATGAAATTGTTTACAACATAAGCACATAAAACATTGCATTATGTTCTTCAATTTGCAATGTGTCATTTCATGAGCTGCAAATAAAGCTTCTAGTAAACAGAAACATTGAAGACCATGCACTTCAAGTCAATTAATTGAAGGCATAATGTGCAGTCCAATAAAAGGAGTTTATGCAGTTTCACTATTCACATAGAGTTGAAATTTTATAGAAATCATACTAAGCATACTGTTTACTTTTATGACAGGAGCCCAAGGATTGATTATCTAGTTGAGTCAGTTTCAAGGAATTTCATTAGAAAAATTCTCCATGTGTAATTTACTAATTATATAGGATAAAGGTGTTTGCCTATGCGTGTTTTTTAGCTGTTAGTGTAACTATAGTGTGAAGGAGCCAGGGCACTTGAAGAGGGACTGCAAGAAGTGGAAGATGGACATCTCACAATGGTATCAAGCCAATGTTATGAATGAAAGTGGTGATGAAGGAGATGCTTTTTTCATGTGGCAAAAAGGAGGTAGATACCCTAAGGTGAAGGGGACTAATGGTTTTACTAACCTCAGAGAATCATTGAGAACATGCAAAGGTGAAGTGGAAGATCAGTTAATGATGTACAATTGCAAGAATTGGGCATAGTGGGGACAATGCATAGTACCAATGCATGTATGAAGGCAAGTATAGGGCACACATGACATGAACATATAATGTGTCACAGATTCACCCTCTTTGTTAATGTACTTTGGTTCAGAATCTCAGAGATGTATTGCACTAGGTGCTATTTTGGATATTTGCACCCATATTTGCTATATATATGAGAAACTTTGCATATTTTTGTATTAATGGTCTGGATTCATATGTATGCACATGAATATATATATGTTTTTTACAAAATATAAATATTTTATGTATTTTTTAGTCAGCCGGTTTTTTACCCGATTTTTTGCCGGTTCCGGTCCGGTTTCCGGTCCGGTTCACATTTTGGGCTTCGCCGGTTCGATGACCGGTCCGGTTCCGATAACATTGAAGTGAAGTCGCCCTCCTGTAGACAAAAACAAAGTTTTCACGAAAATATAGATCTCACCACAAATACTCAAATGCTAGGATGCAATAGAATTTCCAATCACCATCGAAGAACACCAGATGCAAAGGAGACCCAAGAATTTCCACAAAAGAGTTTTTCTATTATCAAGATTCCAAGAGCCAAAGACCCCCTTACAATGAGAAGCTCTCTCCTTTAAATAGGATGGAGAGATAACAAAATCCTAACCACCTTTTGAATGGATGGCTAAGATTAAAAGATCAAAATGTTCTAATCAATGGTTGAGATGAGCTCAACATAAAGTACATGGATCAATATAACAATATAACACATCAATGGACCAAATCGCCCTAGGAGGGGATCCCACTCAATATGACAAAATAAACATGAATAAAGCTCATGGTGGGTCTAGGGGGTAGTGTCTAACACCCCTAGTGTGTCCCTATGGCACAATATGAATAAAATACAACTCTAAGTGCAAAATCATGCCTTTCTAGGAAAATCGTGAGCCTCCAAAAGCTCAAAAAAATCATAAAATATGCCAGAGAGATGGGTGTAGGTCCTCCTGAATGCTGCAACTGTTGGATAAGGGGCGGAAGACATCACACTCATCATCAAAACTCATCCCATGCCATTCCCTTGCCTCAGTAGCCCAAATCGAATTCCTCAGTAGCCATTTTCACCATTTTTAATTTGCCTCAAAAACTGTGAACCTGCCCAAACTGCTACCTAGAGTTCTCGTGTTGTCCAACTAAGCCCACTAGGCTCTCTGGAAGGGGGGTATAATGGTAAAAACAAGTGGCTAGACCACCCCCTCCTCATACAACGCTCTAGGTGAACCAATCAAATCATCCTTCGGCTTTGACATGCCATTTAACATGGCAAAACTGCACCAGAATGGTATAATGAGACAAATCACCACTGTAACTGCTTGGAACTAAAAAAAAAACTGTCTCATTGGACTCAGGGAGCCCAAATCCATCTAAGGTGCATACTCATACACCCTACAGATCTCTGCATGATCATGTACAATATCTGATATGCCTGTTGTCCGCTGATTGCACACCAGCAGCAGAAATCAGTTGAAAGCTGTCTCCTCACTTGAGAAAGTGGGAGAGGGGTGACCTTGGGGGCAAGCACAGAGCTAGGTACTGTCACCTACTCCTAGCTCCTCCGTTTAGGCTAACTCCTAACGAAGCCAAGGGGGGTAGTCCCTAACAAAGAGTTTCTATGGCTCAATGTTTAAGTCAAGTTTTAGATGTTTCGGATGCGGATGGGTGTTGTTTTAGGAGTTATTGTGATTTTAAATAATTAATATTATGAATATTAAACACAAGATAAAGCAATCCACGTTGCTATCACTAGAATTAAAAGATAGACAATAATTTGAGAACTCATGAAATGATAAAGCATTCACAGATATAACTTATAATCAAAACATCCAATGGACAAATGGCCCAGATTAACAATAATGCGAAAAGATAGAACCAGTGCCTATGGAGTCAACTTATTAGGGATGCTTCGTGTATAAAGAGATGTGAATCCCAAAATGATGCCAGTGAATGTTAGGTTCTGTAAGTGCTCTTGGTGGGTTTTAAAGGTTTTTTATTTGTCTTGCTTACGGTAGCTGGATGTCCTAGCCGGAAATACCTTCAGTGGCTTCGTTCGAAGACATGACGGACCTGTCTGGGGTCACAGGTAAGTGTTCAATAACTTAACTACCTGTGCCCAGATTGGGTTGCCCGGCGCCCACACTTGGAATTTGCCCACATGCCTCGGTATTTAAACGAAACAACGCCGGTGTGTTGGTTATGAGGAAAAGTTTTAATTAAGTTACTCTTGTAAGGTTTAAAGATCTAGTGCCGTTTCTGGGTATTCCAATCTGAGATCGGTCAGAGCATACTTCGGTAAGGAGGGAGGGGAGTTAATTAATTAAAGGGGTGTGTGTGTTGAAGATTTTATTAAGTAAATTAATTAGACTCTCCGACAGAGAGCGCTCTTGACCTTGTCTTATGACGAAGGTTTAAGAGTCTTATCTAATCTATATGATACTAATGCAAGGATGATGCAATGCTAGAGATGCTCTCCGATAGAGAGTGCTCTTGACTTATGTTTCTGCAAGTTCAAGAGTCTTACTTATGAATTAATTGGTTAAACAAGCACAACAATTAAGATGAAAGTGGTTGATTAAACTCTGCGACAGAGAGCGCTCTTGACCTGGTCTTATGACGAAGGTTCAAGAGTCTTTGGTTCTTTTTATGATTTAACAATTATATAACAAGATGCCAACATGCAATAATCAATCTAGCAATTAGTGGAAATGGAACTAAGGAACAACTAGCAATTAGTAAAAATAGAAACTAAGTCTAATCAAAGAACTAAACTAATTGCTTAAACAAAACTACGCTAAGAAATCATGAAAAGTGACACAAGGCACACTTCCCCAAAATAGGGGAAGTAATAAAGAAAGGAGACTTGCTCCCAGTAACCCTTTTTATTAGTCTTTTACAATGATGATGTGTTTTTTGCTTCTTGGAAGAACAGGGAAAGAAGGGGATGAAAAAAGAGGGAAAGAGTCTTTTTGTTCTTTTTGCACTCCTTGTTTGTTCGTGGCCTTTGGGCTCTCTTTCATGTTCCTGCAACTAAGAGCTCTAGACACACACTTGTTATGATATTAGTTGATAAATAATAACTTGAAATTTAATCTACAAACTAGCTAAAAACAACTACCCAAACTTACCGAAAAGAAGGAAGAAAAGAGGAAAGAAAAAGGCAAGGCAAGAGAGGTGGAAGGGGAGTGAAAAGAGGACAAAAGGCAAGTCAAAGAAGGCTGGAAACTAAGAAAGAAAGAGGGCTGCAAATCAGAGAAAGAAAGCTGCAAATGAGGGTGGAAAAGGCTGAAAGTACAACCCAAAAGATGGCCCAAAAAAGAGGATGGAAAGGGGCTGCAAAAAGTGGAAAATGGAGGCAAAGAGGGCTGTCCAAAAGGGTAAAAAGTGAGGAAAAGTGGACAGCGAAAGAAAGGTAGGAATGGCTGCAAATAGAAGGCCTAAAAGGCTACAAATAATAAACAGGGCAACCAACCGGGGCAAAGGCTAGGTGAATGAATGTTCACTTTAGCCCAAACGTGCCCTAACCCAAGAAAATAAAGATTTATAACTTTTTGAAAGATGAATAATGATGAAACAAACATTCAAACCTGTGATACTTAGATGGCGTATGGATTCATTCGAAGTTTGAAAAATTTGGAAGTTTCCTTGGCTTTGAGAGGAGAAGATGCACCTGAGCTCGAACTCCTACTCGCTTCAATGAGATAACCTGCACAGTTTCAACTCAACACTTGCAAGGAATGGATTAAATCATGTATGTTTGATAAATAAAAATATAAAGAGTATATCATATAAGTGAATAATCAATACTACTTTAATTCATAAGAACAAACCATAAAAGATCAAATTGGAACATCAAATGATCAATCTTACGTGCTTATAGAAGCCTTCTAAAGCATGAGCTATTATTCAATCCTAAGCAATAAAAGACAAAAATTGAAACATTTCACCTCATTCGCCAATTGTTCATCCACATTAACACACCATGTATGCCTCCAAAGCCTTAAAATTTTATTCCACGGTTGCAAAAGCAACAAGCATTACAGTAATTCACCAGAGGTTCTTTGCATCAATCATTCACCCCGAATAGAGCTAAAGGAGCCTCTATTTGTACAATAAGAGAGTGTTAAAACCCTAAAACCAATCCTCATAACCTAACCAGCCTGGCCACCAAACAGAGATCCCAAACCTAAATCGGAGAACCAAGAGTGAGGGGAGGCCTCCACCTAGGCAAGGTGCCCCCACTCCAACCCTGATCACTGCAAACAACCCACAAATGAGCTCACACGTGTGGAAGGCGCCCTCAGGAGAGAGAGGGGCGTGAATGGATGAAGGAGGCGTCTTGCTGCATAGGAAGGCTGCCTGTTAGGTCTAGAAACCTACTTTGCTAGGTATGGAGGAGCCATTGCCTAGTGGTCATTAGTGCAAGCCTCAGTTTAGCCTCGATCAAAACACCGGACGAATGAAAGCCTTCCACATCACCCACACGTGAGCCTGACTGAAGGGGACACAATTGCTAGGTAAAGATGTCCTTTAAGTCACTGAATGCTGACTGAACCCGCTTTCCGTTAATTCCAATGCTCATTAATGCCCGGTGAGATGTCATTTGGCCTTTTATTTTGCCGAATTTGGAATAATTTGGAGATTTTTAATTTTCTCCAAAATAATCATTTTTTAATAAAAATTCATTTTTTTCCTCAAAACTGATTTTTTTGAGAAAAAAGGCATTATGTGTTTGATTGTTGATCTGAAAGTTGGTTCTGACTAGCTGGCTGATCAAGAATGATTTTTGGCTTAAGGTTAGAGCCTTCAATCACTGAATTCGGAGTCCGGATGACTGATTTATTACAAACGGGTTTTTTCCATTTAATTTATGGAAAAATTAACCCAAAAAACTTAGGAAAAGTAATTAAAATTTAAAAATTTAAAAAATAATTTTTTCCCCGTTCGAAAAGATTTTTTCGAAATTTTTTTATGTGTCCAGATGACTTAGGACATGACCATGATATACCTAAATAATGCCTAGTAGGTTTAGAACACTTAGTTGGGCTCTAATAACCCCCCAAGGCCCAGAATTCAACATCAGACATTTCAGTTTTGGAGGAAGTGGGAGAAAACCTCGTCATTTATACTCGGCTGAAGACAAAGCATAATTGTCAGGGGCAAAAAACTCCCTGGACTACCTTATTTGAGATTCTACGTCTCAAGAGACTGAACCACTCAAAAATACCCTACTAGCACATTTTATTACAAACCCCGCGGGGCCATGGTCAAAATTATTCAAATAAAAAACTGGCTAGCAAATATTGGCTAGACATGAAGACAGATCAACTGATACACTGGAATTAGATATTGAACATGTCTGTCAACCGACGGCTCCTCAGGTAATCCAACTATGGTACAAATAAGTGGATAACAATGCCCAAACAAATAAAATAATAATAATCTGTGAAGACATGCTCTACAAATCATTCAAGTAACAATTATAACAAGTAGTAATCATTTCACTGGTGTTCTACCAACCAAATATATAGATTTTTGTAAATTATTAATTATGGTTCAGACCAGATTTTCAAGACCATACTCACTTCATAGTTGTAATCAATTTGCTAGTGAAGGATGAAGGCTAAAGATCAAAAGGCTAAGTTAAAGGGTGACTACTAACTTGACACAGTGACACTTTGGGTATGGAAAGGGGATACTCACTCTAGCATATGCCGGACAAGCAATAACACAGGGGATGGCAGTGTCTCACAAATGGGAAGTTACGTTCAGAGGTGCTTATTTACCTTGACAAATGCTCATAATCCAAATCAAATACAAGTGAGGCCAGCAATCTTTAGATATAACTTTTAAAAACCATTGCTTTTTGGGCCTTCGAGTTTCCATAGCCTTGATCCATGCATTTGTTACACGGATTTTTATTTATTAAGGCTTCATGCTCCATGCGTGTTTAAAAACACTTGTTACATGGGTTTTACATTTTAAATTTCACATTTACGCTTCAAAGCCAATTTCATTAGGCTTGTCTTGCATTCATGTATGTTCAGAAACACTTCTTTTCATGAATGGGCTTTTCACAAGATATTCATTTCATTTTCATATATATTGTATTGATGGCAGCGCTATTTGTTTCAGGTTTAGCCAACACAAACTAGGCAACTCAGAGCCGAAACATAAATAAACAAGGAATCTTATCCAACAAAGAGGCTATAGTGGGGGAAGGTCCTCCATGCCACTAGTCAAGTAGTAGGTCGGGTTATAAACATAACTAGAAGGTAATGGATGGGTGGAGATAGTGAACCATGAGACCAACACTAGCAAGCCAAAGTATGGTGGAAATGATCACCTCTATTCTCTCTAAGGAGGGTAAAACCAATGAGTATGGGTCAGAAACTTCTAGGTCCAAGTAGGGACATACATACATAATATCAATGCAACCAAGTCCACACATTTATAATCGCCAGATCATGACACTAAATGCTAAGACATGTCACAAGAATGAGTATAAAAGCAATAATAACCATAACACAAGATAATACCTGCTGAGTCATATACCTGTAAATAACCAATCTGAACCAACATCTGTCCACTGAGAAACTGCTGCTGCAACTCTTGGCAATACTGACTGCTCTGTAAATGGCTAAATGGCTACATCATTCCTCAAATTTGAGTGTTTTGAGACTCAGTCATGGCATAGGAAAGTACTATAGTCCATCATAGATGCTCATCATAACATCTCATATGTAAGGGAACTGGTTGAAAAAGTGTACTGGAATCTGAAAAATAGAATATGGTAGCCCGACTACTATATATGTGATAACAGGGACTTTCCAGTAATTCTCTTTATAGTAGTTCTATTTGCCCATAAAGCATATTTCAATTTATTATCTCAACTTCTTCTGTTTTCTCCCATCATTCTTTTTAAGAGTCTTACCAAATTTCTGTTGTTAGATTCAGCTAGGCCATTTCCTTGTGGATAGTAGTTAGAGGAATGAGACAAAACTATGCCATGATTAAAACTTTCCAGTAATTCTCTTTATAGTAGTTCTATTTGCCCATAAAGCATATTTCAATTTATTATCTCAACTTCTTCTGTTTTCTCCCATCATTCTTTTTAAGAGTCTTACCAAATTTCTGTTGTTAGATTCAGCTAGGCCATTTCCTTGTGGATAGTAGTTAGAGGAATGAGACAAAACTATGCCATGATTAAAACTTTCCAGTAATTCTCTTTATAGTAGTTCTATTTGCCCATAAAGCATATTTCAATTTATTATCTCAACTTCTTCTGTTTTCTCCCATCATTCTTTTTAAGAGTCTTACCAAATTTCTGTTGTTAGATTCAGCTAGGCCATTTCCTTGTGGATAGTAGTTAGAGGAATGAGACAAAACTATGCCATGATTAAAACTTTCCAGTAATTCTCTTTATAGTAGTTCTATTTGCCCATAAAGCATATTTCAATTTATTATCTCAACTTCTTCTGTTTTCTCCCATCATTCTTTTTAAGAGTCTTACCAAATTTCTGTTGTTAGATTCAGCTAGGCCATTTCCTTGTGGATAGTAGTTAGAGGAATGAGACAAAACTATGCCATGATTAAAACAAAAGTTACTCATTTCTATTTTACTGAAAGCTTTGGCATTATTAGTGGTTAATTTCAGGGGACAACCATACCTCGATATAATGTTTTCTTCCAAGAACTTGATTATGATTTCAGCGATATCCTTCTTTGTGGGGACAACTTCAACCCATCGGGTGAAATAATCAGTGCATGTCAAAATATATAAAAAACCATTGCTTGAGTTTGATCAAATGGTCCAACGAAATCCATTCCCCACTACTGAAAAGGGGCTTCAATAATTATAGGGTTCAGTGGTATGGTGGGCAATCTTGGCTTTCCTAAGAAGAATTGACATTCCTGACATGACCTAACAAAATGATGAACATCTTTATATAACGTAGGCTAATAATATCCTGCACGCATAATTTTAGTTGTTGTTGTTATAGGTGCATAATGCCCTCCGCACAACCCAGAATGCATTTCTCTTATAATGACCTTAGATTCTTTGTGATTTACACATTTAAGAATGATCCCATCAGGATTCTTCCATCCCAAACCATCTCGCGTTAGAATATACTTTGATGCTTTCAGTTTTAAAGCCCTCCATTGATGGTCAACCAAATAATCAAGACAAATTAAATTCTTCAAATAATATACGATGTCCTTGTACCATTCCTTTTTGATATTTGGGTTATCATGATCTTCTTCCACACAATTCACCGAAACCTCCTTCTCTGTTAAAAGTTGTGCAAGGCCTTGCCCTTTTACAATTTTAATTGGTTTGATCTCCAAATCATACTCTTAAATTCGTGAAACCCAGTATCCTCGTATACCTATACCATTAGATTGGGGTAACACATCTTTTACTGCCTGATATGGTACATAAGCCTTGATCTCGGAGAAACCAATATACGTCCTGAAGTGCTTCTGAAGAAAATTTGACTTAAAAAATGAAATTGTTCATTTACACATTCTGTCAAACATTTGCAGAACATAGGGTTTTAACTTAAAAGTAATGAAAAGTAAAACCACACTTTTAAAATGTACTTCAAAATTCTGCCATATACTGAAACATTCCTTAAGCAGATGAACACAATTATTTTGGTTTGAGACCGGGAAAAACCCCAACTTGGGGAAAACCCTAGAAAGAAGATATTTTCATTCAAAGAGAGATTCAAAAATATTTTTCTCCAACACAGAAAATGTTTTTCTTCTAACCCATACTGACAAAATCATCCATCAAAACAACTGCAAATACGTCGAAAACCGTGCCAAATTGCCGCTGTACGAAACTGCTACACTTTCCACACGTGTGGTACGGACTGTACGGATCTCACACATGTTGCACTTTTCCTGTACTTTCTGCATGCCTTTGGATTCACGCCCTGCAACAATAAATGCTGTACGACCCTGTCAAATAAAAAACAACAGTACGATTGCCTCGAAATTTGAGCCTTAACACGTGCTGTACAGAATTGACAGGCTGCATTAATTTCTGCTGCAAATTGTCTTGGGAAACGTGCCAGTCTTCTAGGGCTTCTTCTTCTCTCTTTTAGTCTCAATTTTTTCTTCCTCTCCTCATTGATGGTGAGTTATCTTCATTTGTCCTCTCTCTTTGTTTTATACTTAACTTTTGTAACTACCTTCATCAACTACCTAATCTAGGGTTGATATTCATTTACAAAATCAAGGGTCTACATATGACTCACATTTTTTTTAATAATTAAAAACTTTAATTATTAAATACATTTAAGTGTGGCTCACTGTTCTAAAGTACAAAAACACATTCACTTTATTTACATAAACGCCACTTTGTTACATAAATACATAAGAACAAAATTTTCTAGTCCTCTCATCACACCCACACCAAAAACATGGAAAGACATTCAGAGTTAACCTTTCAACACTCCCTCCTAACGAGGAAGGTCTGCAGCACTATCTCCATCTCTGACTCCTGTAACAGCTCCTTCTTGCTCTGGAATCAACCTCGGAAACAGATGCTCTATCTCAAACTGAAACTCAACCTGAGTCCCATCAACCTGCTCCATTGCACCATCACTTGACTGGTTGAGTCTTCTACTAGTGCTCAGAAGAGAGTCACTCTCGTCATCTCTATCAAATGCAGCATCATCCTCATCTTCTGACTCTGATAGCCATCCTCCTGCTCCTGCTCTTGGTCGTACAACATACCCTCTCAGGACATATAATTTGTCCCTGCAATCTCCCAATAAGATGGTGGTACCAACTGGCTCATCTCTCTGATACAGGAAGATATGACCGGACCTGATCATCATTCCATAGCCTTCATCCTCAAAGGATGAAATTGAGAGTTTGATTACTCTCATCCCAGGTACAAATAATACTCCATGTGTTTCCAGGATCTCTCTGAGATTTAGTTGAAATCTGATAATTCTAACTCCTTGGATAGCAATCTGGGGACTATCAACATCTGTCTTGATAAAATGCCTTGGCCCCAACAATGTGATCATTTGAAAAGAATCGTAGACTCCAGTCATATGTCTGGTTGCACCGCTGTCAACAACCCATACATGCTCAAAGATAGAACTCCCTATACTGGAAGCAATTGAGACAAGAGAAAACTCTTGCTCAAACTTTGCGGCAAATTCTTCTACAAATGCAGAGGCTGCCACATCTCTTTCAGTCTTCACAATTTTTTTTTAGGACATTTTGAGGCATAGTGTCGCAACTAGCAACAATGATAGCATTTGATCTGACTTAGATCTTTCTTCTTCTTGTTCTTGGATTTGGCTGCAAGCGCAACATTTTGCTCCATCTCCTCACTGAGTTGCTCACTCAAAGCTACCTCTCAAATTTCCTCTTGGGTGAAATCATCCCAAAGTCTTGACCAGTCTGGAAGCATCTCTCTGCCAACAATGCATTTGACAAAGACATCCCATCTCTTGGTAAAGCCCTTTAGGGCTATTCTTACCATCTCTGAGTCTGAGATAGTTTCCCCTACTGTTGTTAACTCGTCTTTGACTTGAGCCATTCGAGTCAGATAGGAAGTTACACCTTCACTTTGGGTCATTTTTACATTGTGAAACTTGTATTTCAAGGCCATCTTCTGATTCTTGTTCTTTGCCTCGAACAGTTGCTTCAGGACATCCCACATATCATAGGCAGTCTTCTTCTCTACCAAGTGAGGGATAAGATGATCCTTCACCCCATCCAGGATCACCCTCTCAGCTCTGGCTTCTAGAGCTTCATGCTCTTCTAAAGCATCTTTGTCTATGGGATTCGTCATCATGATGCTTGCAAAAGTCCAGATTTTCCACTCCTTAAGCACTACAGTTATCCTCACTTTCCAAGGTATATAATTGGATATTCCATCCAATCGGTCTTCGTACCTGATGCTCATCATCTGAAGAAAACAACTTACAACCAAAAATTAATTGAAGAAAATCCAACACTTTTCTGAAACTTTAGAGAACACCTGCTAAACTTCTTTTTCAGTATGACTCTGTTAAACTGAGATCTGATACCATGAAGAAAATCTGACTTGAAAAATGAAATTGTTCATTTACACATTCTGTCAAACATTTGCAGAACCTAGGGTTTTAACTTAAAATTAATGAAAAGTAAAACCACACTTCTGAAATGTACTTCAAAATTATGCCATATACTGAAACATTCTTTAAGCAAATGCACACAATGATTTTGGTCTAAGACCGGGAAAAATCCCAACTTGTGGAAAACCCTAGAAAGAAGATATTTTTAGTAAAAGAGAGATTCAGAAATATTTTTCTCCAACACAGAAAATACTATTCTTTTGACCCATACTGACAAAATCATTCATCAAAACAACTGCAAATACCTCGAAAATCGTGCCAAATTGCTGCTATATGGAACTGTTGCACTTTCCACATGTGTGGTACGGATTGTGCGGATCTCACACGTGCTGCACTTTTTTCTGTACTTTCTTCTTGCCTTGAGATTCGTGCCCAACAACAATAAATGCTGTACGACCTTGTCAAATAAAAACCACAGTACGACTGCCTCAAAATCTGAGCTTTCACACGTGCTGTACAGAATTGATAGGCTACATTAATTTCTGTTGTACTTGCCTCGATATTTGTGCTGCAAATTGTCTTGGGAAACGTTCCAGTCTTCTAGGGCTTCTTCTTCTCTCTTTCAGTCTCAATTTCTTGTTCCTCTCCTCATTGATGTTGAGTTATCTTCATCTGTCCTCTCTCTTTGTTTTATACCTAACTTTTGTAACTACCTTCATCAACTACCTAGTCTAGGGTTGATATTCATTTACAAAATCAAGGGTCTACATCATAACTCACTTTTTTTTTAATAATTAAAAACTTTAATTATTAAATACATTCAAGTGTGACCCACTTTTCTAAAGTACAAAAACATATTCACTTTATTTACATAAACGTCACTTTGTTACATAAATACATAAGAACAAAATTTTCTAGTCCTCTCATCACACCCACACCAAAAACATGGGAGGACCTTCAGAGTTAACTTTTCAACAACGTCAAAGTTTTGACCAATGCATAGGCTTGTTTTTCGGTGGTAGTGTACTTTAATTCCGCATCTCTAAGGTTTTTATTCATGAAAGCTATGGGTTGTTTGTGATTTTCATTGTTCTTTTGTAATAACACCGCTGCGATTATATCTTCTGAGGCATATGAATAAATCATGAATTCCCTGTTATAGTTGGGGCATGCCAAAATCAGCGAAGTTGATATGGCTTTCTTCAATTTTGAGAACGAAATATCACACTTCTTATCCCACACAAATTTCACATTTTTCTTCAATAAAGCATTTAGATGTTTGGCTAATTCGGCTAGGTTTGGGATAAATCATCACACAAAATTGATTTTTCCTAAGAAAGACTGTAAAGAAGGAACATCATGAGGAGGAATAACATTAATAGCCTGGACTCTTTCGGGGTCCATTCGGATTCCGTCTTTTGAAACAATGTGGCCCAACAATTTACCCTCATCAATCCCAAAAGTTGATTTCTTCGAATTCAAGGAAATTCCAAACTTACAACCTCTATCAAAGATTTTCTTTAGAGGTTTTGCATGAACACTCCTTTCTTTAGAGAAAACTGTTAAATCATCCTGATATATTGCAATGATTTTACCAATTAGATCACTAAAAGCTTGGTCCACGACTCTTTGAAAAGTGGATATTGCATTCAACAATCCAAACGACATCCGTTTATACTCATAGGTTCCCCAAGGAGTAGTAAATGTTGTTTTTCCCCTATCTTCCTTTCTAATTTGTACCTGATTATACCTCGAAAAAGCATCCACCATGGACAACATCCCTACCCCTATAACACTTTGCAACAAATTTTCCATGTTGGGCAAAGGGTAATTGTCTTTGAGAGGCTAGGTTTAAGTTTCTGAAGTCTATGCAGATTCTAATCTCGCCACTCTTCTTCCTCACTATTACAGGATTCGACACCCAGATTGTTTGCCTATCAGGACAAATGATTCCAACGACTAACATTTTTTCAAGTTCTTTCTTTATTAGAGGAGCCAATTAGGGGTTCACATTACAAATCTTTTGCTTATAAGGTTTAGACCCTTCTTTCAATGGGATAGTGTGTTCTATGATAGATGAATCATATGTTTTAAAGTCATCATAGGTCCATGCAAAAACATCCTTATACTCACGAATCAGGTTTTCAATCTCTTCTCGCTTTTTGGGCAAAGCATTCTTTTCGATCTTAACCATTTTAGGGGAAACATGAGTTCCAATGTTTATTTCTACCACCTCATCAACAGTCTCAACTCTCCTTCCCTTGTACTCGTCATGCCTATTAAAATTCTATTGTAAGGGAATTGATAACTCAATAACGTCCATGTCACATAATGATTGATTTTCCATTTGGTCTTCCAAAGTGACAGCGTTGTCGTGTGGATAATCTATGCAATGCAGGAAACGTACTATTTGAGCATCATTATTGAAGATTTGCCAGTGATCTTGATTATCAGGGACATATTGCATAAAAAGAACTTCTACCTTACATTTTTTCTCTTTCAGGTATTCAGGAATTTCAAAGGTGCACACAATCACAGATAGAGCATCAGCCAGTGTGTTTTCTTCCCTAGGAACCACTTTGATTGAAAACGCATCAAATATCTCTATGGTATCCCATACCGCATTTCGGTAACTGCGAAGTCTATCATTCTTAGCAACAAACTGATTTCTAACTTGAGAGACCACTAAATTTGAGTCACCAATGACACTTAAACATTAAACTTCATGTCTCTAGCAAGTTCTAGTCCAAGGAGCAGAGCTTCATAGTCAGCCACATTATTTGTGCAATCAAACTCTAAACGAAAAGAATGTATGGTCTCCTCTCCTGCAGGTGAGATCAACACAATACCAGCCCCAGCACCATGTCTAGATTTAGCACCATTGAAACACATCTTCCAGATATTGCTAGGAGGGAAAGGATGTGGTCTAGCTTCTTCCCAAAAATTTGCTAAAACCATAAAATTTCCAACATCCGTAACCCACATAGCATCATCGAGCAAGTGGTCAGGAGCTTCTACATGCTCTATCATAGGTGGTTCGATCATCAATTTGATCAAGGCAGTTTCACTAATAGGGACTGTTGCGTATGTAAGCTCTCAACTGAATGCTACCTCCTAGCTTTGTTGCCCACTCCCTAGACAATAGCATATCGCAAACATCAGGAATATCAATGACCAAAACATTAATAGTTATTTCGACATCCGGATAAGTTGCCAATTTCATCTTCAAGTTTTCAATCACCCCCTTGCATTCTACAGGTCGTGAATCCATGCCACAAACATTTCCAAATTGTCAGGTTGTGGTTAACTCAAGTTAGTTCATGACCTTCTATGGCATCACATTTACTTCTGCTCTAGAATCTAGCATACAGTTATGGAGGATCAACTGGTTTATTTCTAGGGCCACATAAAAAGTGGGATACCCGTCTGCTTTATTCATCACACTTTGAATCATGACATGGATATCCTTTGTTATCTGAGGCATTTGCTTTGGTATCCTTGTCTTAGGCTGGATTCCTAAACATTTTACATCTTTGTTACTTATTGATGGTACTTTTAACAACACTTGTAGTGATACTGGCATACTTAGTTTATTTAGGAATGGAGACATATCGATATTCAAACCAAAGCGGTTTTTCTTTTCCTTCTTTTCAACCTTTGACCGTAAGAATTCCATGGCCTTGGCTTTAATGAACGAGATTTTTACTAGCTTCTTTAGAGATATGGAAACCATCGGATTTGATAATTTACTTGCAAGGTCTATCTTAATGGGTTCTTGAGATACAATTTTGTCCTGGGGCTGATCTCTTTTCAATATTTTAGCATTTGGAGGTGGCTTCCACATGTTTCCTTTGACAATGGTAGGTTTAGGAGTTGGGGTAGTTATTATGTCTTTCCTAGGAGGTGCCACTACCTTCTTTGTTTGCCTAGTTGGCTGCTGAATGGTCCCTTTGATTTGATTAGGACTTTTTGTTCTTGTCAAAGGAGCACTTTCGTTACGATGAGGCAAGCTATTAGTTGGTGGCTTCCTAAGTCTGTTAGACATATTATCACTCTTCTTAGGGACATCTTTGGATTGACACCGAGTGATTGCATAACTGCTTTTTCCAACTTCCTTGACCTTACGATGCAGGATTTGGGGACAATCAAATTCTAGATAATCTTCTTTACATTGTTGAGCTAAAAGAGCGAAAGCTGAGACCATTTCACTCATTGCAGCAGTGAACTTTTCAGGAAGTACGAAGTCAAAATTGAATTCATCATGGAAGGCCATGTCTTCTAACATAAGAGTCTGAAAGTTATAATCGTGGGTAAGTCCCTCAGGGGAGTTGCGTTGTTACACTATATTTGCTGTAATGGATAATTCGTATCCGGATTAAGTAACCTGTATCCAGGTCTAGGGAGGAAGATGTTCCATCTTTAAATAATTAAATGTATAAATGTATAATAATTGAATGGATGATTTATTACAATGGAGATGGCTTCCTTAAATATGGCCTGGCCATCAAATGTTTAAGAGACATTTCTCTTCATAACTATATTTAATAATTAATTATTATTACTAATGGTTATAACCTAATTATTTACTTTTTTATTGTTGTAACATTGCCTTCCCCTTGGGAAAGCTTTGTCCTCAAAGCTTAGATTATTGTTGTCGTCTTTTCATTCTCGTTTTGTGTTGAAACAACGTCATTACTTCCTTTATGTCTTTTTTAGAACTTGTATTTGGTATGTGCTTGGTCTTTAGGCAATAGTTTGTCATTTTCCTTTCATTTGTAACTTGACTTTGTACTGTATTATGTTTATTATTGTTGTCCCATTTTCCATGTACATGAGTACGAGGAATATTTTTGTGAATGACCATGTCAAGCATTGTTTTAGACATCGCTTGTCCCACGATACTCATGATGTCATCATGTAATGTTTCCCTTTTATTATCCTTACGAGTTATCTCGAGAAGTGACGTCTCTTGAGGCTTCTCCCACTCGAAGTCGCCAGATAGTGTTACATTTAGGTTTCTCCAAGGTGGTAGAACAGAGAAGGTAGAAGAGGAATCTACGATATCTGATTTGTTTGACTTGGATTCCTTTGCATACTGTAGGATGCATATTTTGTCATTGTATGGATCATCATTATTGTCAACGATATTGGCTTGAATTTTATTATGATCTTGGTCGAACCCATTTTTATTTTTATCAATTATATTATTTTTATTTTGGTCATCTTTAAGATATTTTGTCTCCTTGTCTTGTTTATTGTCTTGATCGACTTTGTTGCTCTCATTTTCGTTGACATAGTGGTCCAACATATCTGAGTTACTTATATGGTTTGTACTAGACCTTAGTTTTTGTAACATTTCCATTATTGTATTCTGGTTTTGTTTCATGATGCTCAGGTTTTGTGCCATGGTGCTTGTGTTTTGTGACATCGCACTCATCTTGTCATTTAACTCTTTTTGTTTCTCGTTCATGATGTCTACTTTTTCATCAAGTTTTCTTTCTAGTACTAGAACAAATTCGTTTTTGATTTCTTTCTTAAGTGCCTTGCTATCTTTCGTTTCTTTCTTCTAGCTTTTTTGGTTAGCGACGAGGGCCTTGATGTCTTTCCCCACTTTCTCAAGTTTGGTTGTTAATTCCGTCATAGCTTGGGTCCTTTTATGCGAATGCGTGTATTTGGAAGTTTATTTTAACTTATGGAGGAATAAAAGACAACTAATGTCTTTGAAATAATTGATGAATTAATAATAATTATTATAATTATTTAATGTGTTGAAATGAAATAATAAATATAAAATATTATATTTAAATATTTTATTAAAAGGTGGATTAATAAGTTTTAAAATATTGTATAATAATATTAATATTATTAATATTATTATAATAATATTTATTTTATTAATATTGTTTTTGTTTGCAGGGCTACATGGAATGAGGGGGGTGTATCCTGGGTTGAAGTTGGAAAGAAAACCCATTTGTTGGTTTTACTTTATCTTTTTTTTTTACTCTCTTTTTACTTTATCTTTTCTTTTTTTACTCTCTTTTTCCTTTCTTTTCTTTTTTTCTTTTTCTTTTCTTTTTAACTTTTATCTTTTCTTTACCTTTTTTCTTTTCTTTACCTTTTTTCTTTTCTTTACCTTTTTTCTTAAAGTTTTCTTTTTTTCTTTTCTTTTTTGGATAATGTCCTATATTTTAGGGAAACCCTAAAAACTAAATTTACACAAAGTGTAAATATTGGCCAAGGGTCGTATAGCTCTAATACCAATGTTACACCGTATCCGGTGTAATGGATAATCCGTATCCGGATTAAGTCAGCCTGTATCCCCGACAATGACGCCAAAAATGTTATCACGAAGCTTGTAGTTTCCCTGTGAGGTGACCCTATTCAAGACGACAGAGGAAAGGCTAACAAAGTTGTCACCTACGATATCCAAGACCTCCGAAAGAGCCCCGGGGGTGTCCCTATAACCAAGAAACCCTAAAACAAGGAAAATGAATGAGTAGCTGAGGGAAACTTGGTGGAATCTCTCAGTAGGATGGTTAATTAGAGTTTAGAACGATTACCAAGAGATTTCAAGCATCCAGGTGAAAAGCCCCAAATTCACCCCAGGTTTTATGCATAAAATTGGGATCTACAGAAAAATAGTGAAATTAAGTAAAATTGGATACTCAGATTGATTGTTGGATGTAAAATTAGGCAAATAAACATAAAACCAACAATACCCAGTTTGCAGTTTGTGAAATACCCACTTCCCCCAAGGGGGCATTTTCCCCTAAGTAGCAGGCCAGTGCTTTGGATGGGCAAGTGGAGTTCGATTGTGATGAAACTTTAAACTTAAGGTTTTTATGTTAATTTTGAAGTGGGTTTTAAATTTTATAGCTCGTCGCAAGCTAGAACCTATGGATCTACGAAATGAGGGTTTTAATGTAATAGAATGATGAACAATGCATATATAGCAAATAAAAGAAGAGAAACTTACCTGCGAGACCTACCTAGATCTTGTAGATGAACTGAGAAATGATGAAGAATGCCACTTGTTAGCACTCAGAATGTACCCAGGTTGTAAAAGGTATACTCCAAGGTAACAGCAAAACCACTTTAGGAAGAAACTGATATTTTCTTTCAGAGAGGGATCTCTCAATAAAGATTTAACAAGACCAGATTTAAAATAACATTCACAGATTTATGTATTTGGCTGAAACAATAACATAACCATTGGGTATGGAGTCATATACAATACAAAGATACCACAAAGACATATACATGATATTCATCAAAGGCAAGGTAATCATATCATCACAGTCATTCAGATTGATTCTGGTGGAACATAAGAGATGAAGAAACAACCCATTAATACAGAGCATCAACAAGGATGAGTTCTATATCAACTTTAGCAGAAAAATTCATATAATATCTGAAATGATAACCAGAGCATGAACACATGAATTCTGATCATCTAACGCTATATTCCAGATACGAGGAAGAAACAAAATGGAGTGTTACACAAAGAAGGTACAATCACATAAACGAAAGAAGCACAGACTGTAATATCAACAACACATGAATCTCTGACAAAACTCTCATGCATTTACTTTGTCATTCCAAAAATAGATATGTTCTCCAAAATTATTCACGACCCGATGGGTTCCAACCCCCATCTCATAAAAAGATACAAATTTATAGATAAAACAATAAGTCGGCGCCCAGCAGATCAATAACAGAATGATCGGCGTAAATTAGAGTTTGTAACTGAATTCCTACACCACTAGGAAGTTGTTACAACTCCATTCCTAACAGATCACAAAGTACAAATCAACTGGATAACAAACTTTCGCCCAATAGTTCCACGTCTTTGCCCCAACAACTCCACGTCTCTGCCCCATCAGCTCCATGTCTTTGCCCCATCAGCTCCATGTCTTTGACACCTGTTCCTAGGGGGGAAGAATATACTTTGTTTTCCCAAACCGCTCTACCGCTTTCCATTGCTCTGAACTTGGGGTGTCACACTCCATCATCTCCCGAATTGCTACCTCGAGCTCCATAAATGCTTCATAAGATTTCTTGGGCGATCTGGCTCTGATGATTGCGAACTTCTGCAGGATTTCGAAGTCTTCCGTCAACATGTTCACAATGGTTTGTCCTGTTAGGCTCTTCTCCAAGCTATTAAATTTTGGGTGGTCCATGCGAGCCCGGACAAGCAGGTGATGATAATGTTCCGGCGGGAACATCCGACCTTCTTCATCCCAAAAGGACGGCAATCCATCTTCGAACAGCTTTTTAAACTCTTGTTTGAACTTATTGACCTGCACAAGCAATTCTTCTGACTTGTCTTGGATAGTCTTCATTAAATGGTGTTTGTGGATGATCTTCTTCGCCCACAGCACTATTGAGATTCTGTCCTTTATGCCCATGTCGTGCAACTTCTGGTATGTCAGTGAATTCAGAAAATTTAATGTGTTTTGAGCTGTAGTGAGGGGTCTTTTTGCCATGTGTTCATTTACCAGTTTCAGTTTTTGTTGAGCCGAATCTGTCAGTATACTCAAATCATCAATAAAATTCAGGTAGTGCCGGAACTTGGTAATCTCTATAGTCAGGGTATCCCAAATGATATGTTTCGCCCCCTGAAGAGGGCCTTTCCCAATGCATTTCTCTTTTAGCTCATCGAGCTTTTCCTGTAATTGATTCCTGTCTTGCAAGATCTGTTTTTTGCTTTCACTTACTCTAGCCAATTCGGCTTTCATCTTCTCATTCTCTGCTTTCAAATCCTTGATTGCTTCTTCCTTCAAACTCACCTGGGACATTGGTACTAACAAATCATCAGTAGAGAAATCATCTAAAGGTTTCTGGATATTTACAATAGACAAGTCCTCGCGGGTGGGAGTTTGGCTCATCAACTCTTCCATAATCTCCTTCTCTTCATTCTGATCTTTTTTCATCAAGGAGATTTGGGCTAACAGTTCCTCCCTTTCGGCTTCCCACTTCTCTTTTTCCTCCTGTAGCTCTCCGGCTCTTCCTTTGTATTCCATCATCTCCTGATGGACTTTATCCCTTTCTTCTTGGAGGGCTAGCAACTCAGATGACTGAACATGTTCAGTACCTGGGATCTTCAGTTTCTTCTTCAGGACCTGGAGTGCATTATCCTTTTCGTCTAACAATCTCTTGACTGCCTGTGTACTGTCTGAACTAGCAATGTCCGTCTGCAGCTTCTTAATCTGAACAACATTTGCTTTATTTTCTACTTTCTCATGTTTCAACTGAATCTCCAATTTATCTATCAAAACCCTGTAATTTACTAATCTTCACCATGGCTTGTAGTAAGTCCGAGTAGAGGATATCGCTGGTCTGTTTGTGGAGTTGAATTTTATCTGGAGTGCTGATTTTGTCTAACCGGATCTCCATTTCAGCCATTTTCTTGTCACTTACCATAGCCATTCTAAAAGTATTCCTCTCAGCATCTCTAGCAGAGACCAGAGAGGTTTTCGAACTGTACAAACTTCTAACATTCGAGAGCAAATTTCTCGTTTCCTCCATAGACTGCTTCCTCTTCTCCATGTAACTAGCTTTTAAGTCTTCCTTTGACTTAAACACGTGGCACAATTCCGAACTGTCTACATCACCTTCCGGATTTTTAAAAGAGACTTGGCTTATCTGCACCGCTTTCAGGGGAACTAGGGCACCTCCTTTGGAACCATCAGAAACCTCCTCATCTATAATTTCACCACTTTGCAGCATTTTTGTCCTTTATGGGGGCCTTCCTCGTCTACATCCATGCTCTCGGTTTCAGACAAACTCCTCTTGACCAAAATACCAGCACCTTCTGTTATTTGGGCTGCTGTCTCTTCATCAGACTTTGACCTGTCAATACATTGTAGCAAATTGGCCATTTCGGCCAGCCCCTCAATAGCCTGATGCTCAAATGGTTTATTCCTGTTCGCCTGTTTTCTCAATGAGATCACCTGGTGGGGGTCGTAGTTCATATTTACATCTTTTATGAAATCCATATTCTCCATCAACCTTTCTATAAATGCCAGGGCACCTTTACCTTTAAAAATGAAAGGGCCGACTTTAAATGGAAATTTAATATTCAAAGATTTTCTGAAAGCACCAAAGTGCTCCTCCTCAGACAACAATCTCTGCCTCATGAACTCCAATGCGAAAATCCTTGGGGTCAAGAAGGATGGTAGCCTATAAGGCTGACCAGTAAAGCCATATATTCTCAACACTGTGTAACCTCTGTACAGGAACCAGTCCCCCACCCGATCTTCGGGTGACTACTGCATTAGACATCTCATTTCGTCCAGGACACGGGGCAGGTCCTCATCAAATAACATCCTGTATATTTCGGACATGATCGAATTGGCAAATTCGACCATGTT
>LPNX010567317.1:60579-77039 GCA_001517045.1 Pseudotsuga menziesii
ACAGCATTTTCGACACGGACCTACTCACAATGATCCTCTGAGAGGGAGAATAGTTCACCGCGCACCATTCGGCAAATTCAGGGAAGTGGAGGGTTTGCTCAAGGGCGAAATGGTACAAAAACGACTTGCATACATTCAGAACGTCATTCCCCTGTGAAAAATAAGACCACAACTTCTCTTTGCTGCCGGACACGCTTCCTGTGGACACGAAGGGGTCGCAGATGCCCCTGTGTCTGTCTATTAAAAATTCCTCTCTGTCATCTGCGACCCGACCAGACACACTAACCTCGCTCCTTTGGTTCATTTCTTAATTTATGCCAGTAATTGGACGAAGGAGTTACAGGATTAAAGTCCTACCTGGTTTACTGTGGAGGCGCATGTTCGGAACGTGCCTGGTCCTGACAAATGGAAGCTCCCAAATCGCCAGGTCCTTTTCGCCAGGTCTCGAGCAAATAAAATAATCATTGGAGGGGTCAACCCTGCCTTTATAGGCCCGCTCAATTCGCCACGTGGACAGCATTAACTTCCGCAACCACCACTTATCTCTAACTGCCGTGCACTTCTATTTTCCGGTTTCATCCACGACCGTAGATCTGGTTTCTCTTTAATTCCTGGCCTTTGGATCGTGTGCCACGTATCCCGTTCCGCCCGGCGCCTTGGTATTAACCAACGTGCAACTTCGTGCCCCGGAAACGCTCACAACCGTTGCTGTGCTGTACCCTCCATTTTTCACCGTTGGATCAAACGCCACGTCCCACATTCCGCTGGGCTTTCTGGCTTTAACCCTCGTGCAGCTTTAATCTCCGGAATCATCCACAGCCCTCGATCTAATATACCTTTATTGGCGAGTCGTTGGATCACTTGCCGCCTATCAAATTCCGCTGGGCTCCTTTCCTTTATCCAACGTGCAAGTTTGGGCTCCGGAATCTTTTTCAGCTGTTGATGTGATCGCCCGGCATTCATCAGCCGTCAGATTTGTCGACGTCTACCCAATTCCCCTGGGAGTCTGGGACTTATCTCCCGTGCAGTTTCACTCCCCGGAACTTATAATAACAGTTGATCTATCCCACTTTGATTTCCGTCCGTCGGATGTGTCATCGGATAACAAATTCCGCTGGGCCGTTTGGGCTTATCCGCCGTGCAGGTTTCGCTTCCGTAATCACTCTCATCCCTCGATATGATCTGACCTCGCCTCTCCGCCGTCGGATTGAGAGAAGGATACACGATTCCGCCAGACTCCATTTTCTTAACCAACTCGTGCCTTCACAAGGCGGATTTGATGTGAACCGTGGATCTGCCCAGGACCACTTTATAACCTTTGATCTGTGCAGCTGGTTAAAAGCCGGAACCTGTCTTATCTTCCTCGCATGTTGCGAAGGGCGGGGGAATGCCAACCATTGATTTTCTTCCTTTCTTCATCGCGGCCTGGGCTCTTTGGCAAATTGATCGATACTTTGACTATCATTGCGCCTTTGCACTATATCCTTTAACCAAAGTATTTAAACAACATTACCTTATCTCCACTATGGTCTTATTTCTCCCTTTGTTAAATACAGGTGTTAACACCACTTTCCTGTTGAAATGAACTTTTTTGAGGAAGATCTTGTTGTTATTTTGCCACAGCCAGTCACCCTAGCGCCTCCTTCAACCTGCCAGATCAAAGAAAAATCAACCGATCAGACAAACGAACGAGATCTGCAGAATTCAGAGAAGAAAGAGAAAAAAAATCACGAAGAACAAGATACTCCTTGATTCGAACACCCAGGAGCTGGGACGAAGGTGAGTTGCCCCACGAAAACGACCTCTCTCTCTCCTAGCACACCTCCCTTTCCTGTAGATGAGATGGGTAAAGAAGAAATGCAAGATGTGTCCTAAATAAAGCTCAGTATAGAAGAGTAGCAATCCCAATCATCAGATCATCAAACCATCCACAAGATACACTGAAAAAGAATCTCAGACAAAAATCTCTTTATTAAAATGCTCGTGCCAAAGCTCATGCATTACAATGGAGGGGGGGTCACCTCTCTTAAATAGTTTTAGAGACACAAACCCTAACTTGACTTTATCATCCAACGGTTGAGATTAAAACATCATCAACGGTGGAGATCAACAATACACAAATCATACATGGATCAAGTGACAAAGTCAAAGGAGGGGGCACACTTTACTCAAGAATGCCTATCCTAGTTGAAAGTCACAATATCACATAAGTTGTGACATGATGGTACATAGGAGGGGGTCACTAGGGGCTTAATTCACCCTAGGACCATTTTACAACTTCAAACCATATAATATAACAGTGAAATACATCATTAGCCATGAGCGGGGGTGCCCCTTGGGGGGTTTTCCTCACTGGCTGAGCCATAAAATAGTCCGGATGTCTGCTAACTGTAAATTACTGAAGGACTGTCCGGGATGCTGAGACACATCATCTGTCAAAATTCCAAACCATTTCGTTGACCCAGGAGGCCAAATCGATTTTTTCAGTGATTTTTATAGTTCTTTTTTGTTGGTACAATATCTGGAAACGAATAAATCTACCTTAACTCTGTCCAGGTTGCAAATTGGGGAAAATTGACTGCTCTGGATGATATGGAGACATAGAAGAATGGTATAAGTGACTACTCATACCCCTTGGAACGCTACTATACTCTAGGAGAATCAATCATACTTCTATCTGAATAAAATTTGATCATTTAGCCAATAATGAAGTGATAATAATAACTTTTTTGGAGAAATGGGGCCAAACTCTCAAAACTGAAACCACAATATTGGTCCTGGGCATGTCTGGAACAAATATAGACCATGTTGTATTTTTGAGTCATTGCCTTGGGAACCGTGATTGACTTGGTCAACTGGGTTGACCAGGTCAAAGTACCCAAAATCAAGGTGAAACACTGTATCAATATGATCCTGCAACCATCCAAGGTAAGAAATGCTCCAATAATGTATATCAAAACCAAGCATAAATTCGTTATTCATAATCATGGTGACAGATAATAATAATAATAATAAGATGTACCTATGCTTCTGAGAAATCTTGGAACTTTCTGGAAGTTTGATTGTTCATGCCATACTTACAAAGTGTAAACAATGTGCTATAGATGGGTGAGGGTGGAAGAACAAGGTTTAGGCAAAGGGAAATGACTTTCAATTGGCTTTAACTCAATGATCTATCTGAATGTTGCATAATACACTCTACTAAGGTGACATATCTATGACAGATAGCAATAGGAGATGGAGGTGTCTCACACATGGATAAAGTACCTGGATATGTTTCCCTCAGACTCTAACAAGTTTTCCTTTGCACTTTAGTTGCAAGATAGGTCAACCTTCAAAGGAAGGTGCCCTGGAAGCCTTCTGGGCTCCAGTACTTACAAAGACCCAGCCCAGAGGGCTAGATGGAGTCACAAGGGTGTTTCCAAGACTACACCAAACGAGGGTGTAGCTTGACGGGGCCCCGTTGTTACTTTCTAGTTGTTCCCGCTTCCTTTGCAAAATTTGCCCACAAATAGTGAAGCTCGAAAATGCTGAATTTTTGTTATGTTATGGGGATTGATTTTATTAATGGTGAGTTGTTATTAGATGTGGATTTTATTGAGTGCACACTTCCGCTTTTGGTTATCCCAAAGATCAAGCGAACCTGCGATCAGCAAGAGCATACACAGAAATAACGAACTGTTTTCCGATTTGAGATTGTAGAAACAAAAGCAAAGAAGTAAAACTGAGCTATTTAAAAAAATATACAACCTATTAAGGCGGAGTGTGTGATTGTGTTACAAAAAGTAAAGCAAAATGTTAGATAAACTAACGCTATGAAAATACAAGTACAGATCCCCTTGTTATAACGGATCTTGTAGTTGTCTCGATAGAGAAATCCAATATAGGATGGCAGAGGGTATGGACAACTAAAGTCGTGACCTACAGAAATCCAAACTCCCCAAAATGGATGTTTGTCACGTCGGTTGAGACCTCTTTCGCTTTGTGCCACTGAATGCCCAACTGACAATGGGGAGACTCGATCACGTCTTGAAAGGACAGATCTACAGCTAATCACCAGATCAAGCCAAGAAATGTGAATATGTAAGGTGAGAGCTAGAAACCCTAGATTTAAGGATTGTAGAAATGTTACTCGAACGAAGATGGATTGGAAACATAAAGAGTTTAAATCAGATCAAGGGTTGGTGTGTTTGTTCAAATGATCAGACCCGGGACCCTGGGGTGATTTAATCAAGAATATGGAAAGTTCCCTGATCTCTTTATTATGATATTTACAATGCTTAAAGAAGCCCTCTTTTTCTGTGCTTTACTTTTCTCGAAATCTGTGCGCTGTAACAGCTTATTCCTACCTCGAAAATCGTGCCCTGTACGGTCTGACAACAACATTAAATGCTGTACTTTTCCTCGAAATATGTGCCAAAATTGTCTTGATTTTTGTGTAGATGTATGACCAGGTACAATACGCACTGCCCTCAATTTCTGTGCAAAAAATCCTTGCTGTTAATGCCTCGATTTCTATGCAAGTGTTCTTCTAGAAATTTGTGCCAATTGTCTTGGAAACTATGCCCATCTCAATGTTCTGATTTCTCTGCAAATTTTCTCCCTCTTCTCAAGGTCGACTTCTCTCAAACCCTTCTCTCTTGCTCCTGTCCTCTCTCAAAATTCTCTCTTGTGAAAGTGAACAATAATCAATTCTCCAAGCCTTTCCCTAGCCTTTTTGTTTGAGTAACCACCATTAGAAAATCAACGTCTTAGATTAAAATCCAACTAAATGAGATCTAGGGTTCAAGTTAAATCTGAATTTTCTCATTAAAAGTATTTAATTCGCTTTTCAATATTAAAAGACTTTATTACTCAGCTAGCGTTTTAATTCTCCTAAAGTCACATTTTAAAATAATAAATGACTCAAACTCACTTTTTAAAAGTCACTTTATTAAATAAAGTCATTCTCACTTTTAAAAGTGCTAGGGACCACATTTAGAGTGTCCTTATCGACTCCAAGGTATGAATGGACAAGCACTTTCTAGGTAAAATTTTAACACAAACTAGCTCAACCCCTTCTCCAAGTGAGATCACTTGCAACTTAGAAGTCCTTGCACAAACAAATGGTTAAAACATAGGTGCTGCTGGAAAAAGAAACTTAGAAAGCATGCGATTAAACTCAAAATACATGCAATTCCAGAAGATCTAAAACAAACAAACAATAAGAGCATAAATCAAACTAGAATAATCTCTTATCCTACTAGGAGGGAGCTCCTCTTCAAGGCCCATAGTTAACCAACAAAATGCAAAGACAAATAATACATATTATACATCATAAGCACTTGACAATCACCATTCACACATGAAAAACATTACACCATAGATCTTGCCTCCAAAGCCTTCTTTATTCCAAATGGTAAACAATACAATACAAGCAAGAGCATTCCTTCAGTGCTCTGACCATGAGAAAAATGAGAGCAAGAGCTTGCTTAAATAAGAAAAATGAGAGCAAACCCCAAGGGTGGCGAATTTGCCAAGTGTTGGAGCACTTTGAGATGATTGGGGGCGAACTAGAGTGAACTAGAGGTGGTAGGCGCCACCTCTCACAAGGTAGGTCATCCCCGCCTCTTTCTGTGACACATATAAAACAAGAGGTGAGTTTTTTCATGGATAAATGTGTTCCTCTAAGGACAAATTCGCCTCTTCATGGATTTGATTGGAATTGACTTGATTTGATCTTGATTTGGTTTCCAATTAGCCCCAACATCATCCTTAGTTGAACTGCAACATGTCTGGGACAAGTTCCCATTGATTTAAGGATGTGCTTTTTCCTAAGTTACCAAGATACGGATCCGGATCCGGATATGGATCCGCTATATTTTTAAAAATCCAAGATCGGGATACAACCCAAGGAAACGACAGGTACAAATAATATAAATATAATTATTAAAAATTCTAAAATTAGAACTCATATAAAAATTAAAAACCATATAAATTTTCAAATATAATGATGATTATTAACGAGTAGTGACACCACTCTCAAGCTTTAAAGAAATTAAACATAACAAAAAATTAATTCATGTACTAGATTTTAATAACAAAAACATTATATAAACATAAATAATTTATAACTTATAGTTTTAATATATAAATTATAATACCAAGATTATAAAAACTTTAATAATCTTAACTTTAACTTCAACTTTTAAATGTATAACTCTTTAATATAAAATATATAAATTTTTAAATATGTAAGTATACAAATTTAATATAACTTTTAACTTTAACGTTTAGACATATAACTTTACAACCTTAATGTATAATATATAAATTTTTAAGTATATAACTTTCACCTTTGATATATACTATATAATTTTTTAAATCAATGATTTATGAAGGTGCTAAGTTATACTTTATATAACTCTTAACTTTAATAACTTTAACTTTTAAATATATAACTCTTTAATGTATAATATATAATTTTTTAAATATATAACTATACAAATTTAATATAACTTTTAACTTTAACTTTCAGACATGTAACTTTAGAAACTTAATAAATTTAATATATAATATATAAATTTGTAAATATATAACTTTTACCTTTAATGTATACTAAATAATTTTTAAATCAATGATTTAGGAAGGCATTAAGCTATACTTTATAAACTAAACTAAAATTTAGTTTGAAGGGCTCGACTTGTTGACCATTTCGTCCATCCGCGCGAAGGGCTCCGACGAGTCACAACCATTAGTAGAGTGAACGAATCGATACATGAAAGAAGGGTTCATGAACGTGCAACTGATGGCGGGATTTATCCCAATGGAGATGCCCAACGAGACACAACCATTAGTGGAGCGAACAAATCGATCCATGAAAGCAGGGTTCATGAACGTGCAACCAATCGCAGGATTTACCCAATGGAGATGACTCGACATCCAACAGATTTAATGTAGGAATCATCGGAGAGAGACCAAAACCGTGTTTGTTTGAGCAGTACTTAAATTTCGCCAAGTATTCACCATTAGAAATGCATTTAACTATTAAAAACCATTGTAAAACTGCCACTGTAAATTTCACCAAGTATTCACCATTAGAAAGACATTTAACTATTACAAACCATTGTAAAACTGCCACTGTAAAACTCTTATTAAGTAGCGGATCCGGATCCGAATCCATATCCGATTCGTGGATCCGCGGATCCACGCTCGGATCCGGTAACCCAGTTTTTTTCTCCATATTTTCTCTTTTTCTAATTTTTTATTCACTTTTTTGCGTTTTTGGAGATTTTCCACTCAAGTGATAAATTATTCACTTAAAATAAAGGAAAAGTGGGTTTTGGGGTATAGTGGGTGCTTCGAGTTTGAAAACGAGCATCCCCATGGAAAACTTGGCTCCCTAGCCACACCTTTATGACACTTTGAATTTTCCCAGTTAAACTATTAAAAAATAGCCTAAGTTTACGAGAAAAAATATTTTTCTCGAAAATTAAAAAAAGTCTATAGGGGACCTAGTGCAATGTTTATACGACTAAAAAATATGACTAGCATGGTAATATACATAGATACCTACACTTTAATAACCTCCCAAGGCCTAACCACCAAGGCGAATACTTCAGCTTTGGAGGTTGAGTGAAACACTCAAAAGTTATAAGTCGTTTGTGCAACAAACGATAATTAATAAGAGAAAAAATACTCTAGAGTACCGCATTGATAGCTAAGTCTAAGTAGGCCAAGCCTTTTACAAAAATACATCATGCTACGTCAACTTATTACAATTTCCCCGCAGAGTATGAACATGCAAAATTTAAAAAATGGGCCAAAATTGGCTCTGAAAAGTCTTCTGAACTTCTGAGCACTGATAATGAACAAGGAACTTGTTCACAACTTCGGCATCTCTCTGGAAATCCACATAAGTGCAACTTAGAGGATAACAAGATGTAAGTCAATGGTATGTGCATAAAACTAAAACAACATCTGTGTAATATTCAACATAACATTTCTACTGACCATGCATATAAGAATCACAAGTGTAAGTAACATGAGTAACATCTAGTACAATCATAACTATAGACCATGTACCCATGATAAAATATCTTCGAGGAATGCAACTGGAACTATATTATAATATATCATAATGGTATTATATCATCACAAGGCCACATATGGAACCATAATAAAGCATCTCAGTAATCATAACCATCTCTTTTCTGCCAAAATGAATCTCAGGGGTCAGCCCTGATCTGTGCAGCAAAAATGAGCATAAATATCCCCATATATAATTTGGTATAACAGTGCCCATCTAGATAGCTCTGAATGCTAGAACACCTAGTTACTAAGATCTAATATTCTAACATTGGCTTCAAAACAAAAGTTCCTTAGTCCTCTAGCTATGGAGGGGGCATCATGATTATTCTTCAAAGTATCATATCAGTAGATTTTGAATTTTTTCTGTATTTCAGTGGAACTTTAGTGATTTAATAGCAGTTTTGATAGAACTTAGAATTATTAGCTTTCTTCCTTACAGAGCTTTCTTTCGTATTGACTATTAGAAAAATTACAGATGTATTGGGGCAAGTTTCTTTTTAATTTACAGATAAAGATTGCATGTGATTGAATGATTTCTTAGAGTTTAAAAGAACTTCTTCATGCACAAAGGCACGTAAAGTAAAAAATGTCACGTCCTCTAATATGTCATCCTTGAATCATGAAGTGGGAAACATTGAACTTTTGCAGGTTCCTGTTATAGATGGGTATTCATTTCCTCATGCTACTAAGCGAGTGAACATTGCAGGGCATCATATTACTTCTTATTTGATTGAGCTTCTTCTTCGCCGAGGGTAGGGCAGTGTATGATGAAAATGTTGGAGTAGATGAACTTCACTAGGAGCTTATTAGATATTGAAATATGGTCTTATATATGGATATATGTTTGACAGTTATGCTCTTAATAGAACCTCAGATTTTGAAACAGCAAGGGAAATTAAAGAACGGCTATGCTATATCAGGTAAGCCAACAGATGGAATCAATGAATTTTCAAAATATGAATAGATTTCTATCAATATCCATGACTATATCCTTATTATGTATTGGCTGTGTACTTGTACTCCAGCTATGATTTCAAAAGGGAAATTCAACTTGGAACCGAGACAACAGTATTGGTTAAGGATTATATGGTTGGTAACTTTTTTCTGTATAATATTCTTTATTATTTATGTAAACTTCGAGATACTAAAAATGCATTTATGATAAAATATGCCACCTGATTCATTATGCTGATAATTTAATTCTTGAAGGATGTTGATATGACTTAAATAACGTATAGTGATATTTATATTTCAGCTACCAGATGGAAGAGTTATCAGAGTTGGTACAGAACGTTTTCAAGCACCCGAAGCCTTATTCAACCCGGTTTGTATACATTCACTCAAGGCAGTTGTATCAACTTGTATTACATTTTATAATTTTGATTCAGTGTGTTAGACACAATGCCACACTGAGAGGTGGGGGGTTGGGGGGGTGAATCAGTGTGCTAGCACTTTTAATCAAATTTCACTTCTCAAAGTTTAAACAGAGTTCATCATTCATATCAACATTCTTCAATCAACATCAATCATAAAAGACACATCAAGAGACAAATATAGTAAGCTTTATTTATATTTGGATATGAATTACAATGAAGACTTCAATCTTTGCGATTACATCAGCACCAACTCCTATTCCAATGCCCAGCCTGGTTTTCTTAGCTCCAACTAAGAAGATGTGCAACACTCAGATTGCAATCACATACATCTGCCACTCAATCAACTACTGCTCGTCATCAACTTTTCACTGACATCCACCTTTCACTCAACCAAATGCTCATTAAAGGTATGTATGTATTTATATCATTTAAATCACTTCTGCTATCCAAAATTTGCTCTTAGAAGCTCTTCTCTGCTCAAGTTCAATCAACAACCAACATGTATTCTAAGCATAAACTCTGTCTTGATCAATGTAGGCACATACTCATCATACACTCACTTCTTAGATTACATTTTAATGAGCTCCTCTTCAACCCTGGCTGCCGCTCTCCCTGTTTCAGTTCTTCTATCATTTACAGTCTTCTAGTGTTGTAGTCCTGTGACTGCCATGTTGATCTTGTAGCTTTCATTTTCTGTCATTTTCAACATTCAATGCTTTGTTGGTCCATGCCAGAGATCTCAATCTTTAATACTGAAAGCTCTGAATCTTTGTGATTTGCACAAGTGATATTCCCTATAATGTCAAACATGCACTTTATGGATGAATATGTCCAGTTATATCATCAATCTCTGCATGGGAGATATGCTGGGATTTCAGCATGAATGTGCTCAACAACTTTCTATGCTCATTCAATTTCATATTCCAGTTAATGAATGTTTAGCACATTTATATATGAATGAGACCTCAGATTACAAAGGTCCTTGCTGCCTACATTTCACCATGTCAAGCTACGTGCAATTGCAAAGATCAAACACACCCATCTTTCTTCTCCACGAGCTTCATTTATCATTCCTTGCAATTTCAGAGAGAAATCCCATTCATACTTCAACCTTTTCTACTGCGACTCCTCAGTCCCAAATTTCCTCAGTAGCTGCCTCATTTATACCCGAAAATCAGAGAAAAAAAACTTCAAAAGACTGCAGCTGCCTCAGTGAACTGTATATCTGAAAATTTCAGAGCTAAAAAACCAGCATGGTTTTTTGATGATGAGAAATGAGGACGTTAGCCTCATATTTATACACATTTTCCATCATAATATTAGAGCCGACCTGCTATATATTTGCAATATATATTTTCAAGAATATATTCAGACTGAGCAGACTTCACAGGTTTATTTCATCAATTTTAATAATTAAATCAATGTATATTCAATGTTTGCGATCTCATCATTTTTTGTTGAAGGGTGTAATGAGTTTGTCATGTCATCATTTAAGGTGTAATGAGATTGTAGCTTCAACATCATTTAAGGTGTAATGTCATCATTCAAATGCATTAGGCTTCAAACTCTACCAAGGGCATCATCAAGCATGTATTACTTGGGCTTCTTCATGGTACAAGGGCTGTGTCCATCACATGTGTGGGATGAAGACCCAATCCTTCACTTGCATTTCTTCAAGAGATTTTCCACATCAAAGTCCAATGTCATACAAGTCACCAATGGTCTTCCTCACATACTCATGGGCTACAAGAACATCATCAAAGTACAAAGGACTCCATCATGGTTTTCAAGCACATTATCCCATTGTCATCAAGTGGTAGCATGGCCCATCAAGCTATCATGTGTGTGGGCTTCATGACACCATCAAGTCACAACAAATGACCATAGAATGGGTCATTTGGACCGCTTAGTGCTCCAAAGCACACACCAACTGTGAGTGCTCTCTAATGCCCAAACAACCATGGTATGACCATACCATCATCTGTGGGGTGCCAAACCTCAAACCATAAGGACATCAAGGACCCCTTCAATGTTTCAAGGCCATGTCATCATCAACCATCAACAACCACACCCTTTGTCATTAATGCTTGTCATCAATGACAACCATGCTCAACACAGTGTAATGTGATTCTTGTTTATATTTGTTACTGTTTTAGATTAATACTAGTTGTTTCATGAGATCACAAACCAATTACATTGCAGGCATAAACTGATTTTGTACTTTAGTATGTGATGTGTTATTTTTTTTTATTTAACCAAAAGAAACACTCTCTATTTTAAATGTACATCTGGATCTTCTCAGGCCATCAAATAGTAAAATTGGTGTCAAGGGACACCAAGAAAACTACTAGTCAGGAACAAACCATAGTCCCTACAATTAATTAAACCATTGTTTTAGTAATCACCCACTTGTAGTATATAAGCATGCAAACAGGAATTCTGTTCAGGGTCACTATGGAAATGCATATTTTTGTAAATTGAGCCTCAAATCAATAGAAAACTTTAAAGAAGGATCTTTGTGCTTGTAGGAGGAAAATTAGTTCTCATTTAGGCAAGTCTATCTTGATGAGTTTCTTCCCAAATCATCATTTCTGTGGAATTAGGCCACTGCAGTGAAAGGACGTGTTGAGATTCTTAAGTGACAGCAGGAGAATAGAATGGAACCAAAGCAAACCCAAAATCCTGCATTAAACAAGGATAAAACAACACTAGGAAAGTCCAAGGTTTGAAGTCAAATCAATAAATAGAGAAACCCTGGAGAGAGAGTAACTATGAATAATTACACCAGAGAGAAATAACATAAATCCATGCACAAGAGAGAGAAAAATGCCCAAGCATAAGTGAACACCGAAAAATGATGCTCGTAGGCTAAAAAATGATCAAGAAGATCACATGATTATTCACAAATGAGAGACTTGCGGTGTATTTAAATTTTATACACAACTATTCCATAATCAAGGGGTTTTTCTCACCAACACAGATACTATAAAAGTGTGGTTTTTGTATTTTTTATGTGATTCAAAGATGTCTTTGTCCTTTCAAATGGCTGCAAGGCCTCTATTTTTGGTGGACTTCAAAATGAATTACTTCTTGCAACACCATTCAAAGTTAATTATCAAGATTCTTCCTCTTTGTAACCTGCACACAAGATACTGGAAGACAATGCAATGACAAATGAATATCTGATTTTAAGATCCTCATTCTTAGTCTTATGCAAAGATCCTTTCTCTCTAGAATGTCTTATGAGGTTCTTTTGTTTAATGCAAATCTGAATGCAACTTTTCCATCAATTTCTCTATTCACTATGAGCTTTGTATTTAGGTCTAGTTACAATGCTGACTTTATGCTTGGATGGGTGTCCTCGCTCTGCTAGTATTGCCAGGACCAACACTCCATACAATGTATTTTAATGTTCCTGTATGATAAAGGCTGTAGATAATGGCTGCAACCTATGTGTAACTATTGGCAGTTATAAGATTGGAATAAGAACAAAATACTTTTAAGTTTTATCCTCTTCAACATTTCCAACGATGCCATGAATAAAAAATATAATGAAAGGGAGTTTTGAATTGAACTCAGAGTTAGCAGTTCTATCAATCCATTGGTTGTAAATAAGCTTTAGCCACTGAGAAAAATGTCTCAGGCAATTAAATAGATGCCTAGGCAATGAAAAGAACACTTGAACAATGATAAAAATGCCCAACAATGTTTAAAAAAAAATGCCCAACCACTTTTGAAAACACCCAGCAAGGTATGTGTTACTAACCTTTTTGTACCATAGTTGGGTTACCTGAGGAGCCGCCGATTGACAGACTTGTTCAAAGTCTAATTCCAGTGTATCAGTTGATCCGTCTGCTTGTCTAGCGAGTATGGGCTAGCTACTTTTTTATTTGAATAATTTTGACCATGGCCCCGCGGGGTTTGTAATAAAATGTGTTAGTAGGGTATTTTTGAGTGGTTCGGTCTCCTGAGACATAGAATCTCAAATAAGGTATTCCAGGGAGTTTTTTTCCCCTGACAATTATGCTTTGCCTTCAGCCGAGTATAATTGATGAGGTTTTCCCCCGCTTCCTCCAAAGCTGGAATGCCCGATGTTAAATTCTGGGCCTTGGGGGGTTATTAGAGCCCAACTGAGTGTTATAAACCTACTAGACATTTTTTAGATAGATCATGGTCATGTCCTAGGTCATCTAGACATAAAAAAAAATTTCGAAATTTTTTTTTTCGAACACGGAAAAAATTATTTTTTAAATTTTTAAATTTTTAATTACTTTTACTAAGTTTTTTGGGTTAATTTTTCCGTAAATTAAATGGAAAAACCCGTTCGTGGTAAATAAGTCATCCGGGCTCCGAATTCAGTGATTAAAGACTCTAACCTTAAAGCCAAAAATCATTCTTGATCAGCTAGCCAGTCAAAACCAACTTTCAGATCAACAATCAGACACAATGCCTTTTTTCTCAAAAAAGTCAGTTTTGAGTAAAAAAATGAATTTTTATTAAAAAATGACTATTTTGGAGAAAATTAAAACTCTCCAAATTAATCCAAATTCAGTGAAATAAAAGGCTAAATGACATCTCATGGAGCACTTATGATGATTGGAGTTATCATAACTTAGCTTCAGTCATCATTAAGAGAGCAATTAATTTATTATCAGTTAGCAGACATGTCATCTTCAGCTAAAGATGAGATGGAGAGCACTCATTGGTCCGGTAATTTGATCGAGGTGAAGACTGAAGCTTACACCATCAGTAGGCTTCCCAAACGTAGCTGAGGCTCCTTCCAGACCTAAAAGGTGGGTTTATAAACATTTCAGATGGCTCCTTCAACAGCTCACGCCCTTCTCTCTCCAGGTTGCGCCTTCCACACGTGTGGCTTCATCAGTGGCTGGCTTTGATGGTTCAGGGTTGGAGTGGGGGCGCCTTGCCTGGGTGGAGGCCTCCCCTCACTCCCGGTTCTCCGATTTAGGTCTGGCTCTTCTGTTTAGGTGGCTAGGCTGGTTAGGTTATGAGGATTGGTTTTAGGGTTTTAGCACTCTCTCATTTGTTAAATAGAGGCTCTTTCAGCTCTATTCGGATGGATCTTTATGCAAAGAACCTTTGGTAAAATACTGTAATGCTTGTTGCTTTTGCAACTGTGGAAAAAATTTGAAGGCTTTGGAGGCATACATGGTCTATGAATTTGGATGAACAATTGGCAAATGAAGTGAAATGTTTCAATTTTTGTCTTTTATTGCTTAGGATTGGATAATAGCTCATGCTTTAGAAGGCTTCTATAAGCACATAAGATTGATCATTTGATGTTACAATTTGATCTTTTATGGTTTTGTTTCTATGAATTAAAGTAGCATCGATTATTCAGTTGTATGACATGCTCTTTATATTTTTATTTACCAAACATACATGATCTAATCCATTGTTTGCAAGTATTGAGTTGAAATTGTGCAGGTCATCTCATTGAAATGAGTAGGAGTTCGAGCTCAGGTGCATCTTCTCCTCTCGAAGCCAAGGAAACTTCCAAATTTTCAAGATCCAAAAGAATCCAAACGCCATCAAAGTACCACAGGTTTGAGTGTTTCTTTCATATTATTCATCTCTCAAATTTTTATAAAGTCTTTATTTCTTGGGATTATGGCACATTTTGGCTAAAGTGAACATTCATTCACTTAGCCTTTGCCCCAGTTGGTTGCCCTGTTTACCTTTTGCAACCTTTTAGGCCTTCTTTTTGCATCCATTCCTTCCCTTAGTTCGCTGTCCACTTTTCCCCACTTTTTACCCTTTTGCCTCTTTTTTCCACTTTTTGCAGCCCCTTTCCATTCTTTTTTGGCCATCTTTTGGGTTGTACTTTCAGCGTTTTTCACCCTCATTTGTAGCCTTATTTCTCTGATTTGCAGCCCTCTTTCTCCCTTAGTTTCTAGCCTTCTTTGACTTGCCTTTTGTCCTCTTTCCACTCCCTTTCCCCCTCTTTTGCCTTGCCTTTCTCTTTCCTCTTCTCTCCCTTCTTTTCGGTAAGTTTGGGTAGTTGTTTTTATCTAGTTTGTAGATTTATTTTCAAGTTATTTTTATGAACTAATCCTATAATAAGTGTATGTCTAGAGCTCTTAGTTTCAGGCAGGTGAAGGAGAGCCCAAAGGCCACAAGCAAGCAAAGAGTGCAAAAGAACAAAAAGACTCTCTCCCTCTTCTCTCAATCCCCTTCTTTACCTGTTCTTCCAAGAAGCAAAGAACACATCATCATTGTAAAAAAATAATAAAAAGGGCTACTGGGAGCAGGTCTCATTGTTTTTATACTTCCCCTATTTTGGGGAAGGGTCCTTTCCATTCTTTTTTGGCCATCTTTTGGGCTGTACTTTCAGCCTTTTTCACCCTCATTTGTAGCCTTATTTCTCTGATTTGCAGCCCTCTTTCTCCCTTAGTTTCTAGCCTTCTTTGACTTGCCTTGTGTCCTCTTTCCACTCCCTTCTCCCCTCTCTTGCCTTGCCTTTCTTTTTCCTCTTCTCTCCCTTCTTTTCGGTAAGTTTGGGTAGTTGTTTTTATCTAGTTTGTAGATTTATTTTCAAGTTATTTTTATGAACTAATCCTATAATAAGTGTATGTCTAGAGCTCTTAGTTCCAGGCAGGTGAAGGAGAGCCCAAAGGCCACATGCAAGCAAAGAGTGCAAAAGAACAAAAAGACTCTCTCCCTCTTCTCTCAATCCCCTTCTTTACCTGTTCTTCCAAGAAGCAAAGAACACATCATCATTGTAAAAAACAAATAAAAAGGGCTACTAGGAGCAGGTCTCATTTCTTTTATACTTCCCCTATTTGGGGAAGGGTGTTGTGTCATTTTTCATGATTTTTTTAGTGTAGTTTCCTTTAAGCAATCAGTTTAGTTCTTTGCTTAGTCTTAGTTTCCATTTTTTACTAATTGCTATTTGTTCCTTAGCATAAACACTAATTGCTAGATTTATTATTGCATTTTGGTATCTTGTTATATAATTGTCAAATCATAAAAGGAACCAAAATCTCTTGAATCTCA
>LPNX010567317.1:84185-96411 GCA_001517045.1 Pseudotsuga menziesii
CTACTAGACATGTTTTAGATAGATCATGGTCATGTCCTAGGTCATTTGGACATATAATTTTTTTTCGAAAAAATCTTTTTTGAACGGGGAAAAAATTATTTTTAAATTTTTTAAATTTTTAATTACTTTTCCTAAGTTTTTTGGGATAATTTTTCCGTAAATTAAATGGAAAAAACCCGTTTATGGTAAATAAGTCATCCGGGCTCCGAATTCAGTGATTGAAGGCTCTAACCTTAAGCCAAAAATCATTCTTGATCAGCCAACCAGTCAGAACCAACTTTCAGATCAACAATCAGACACATAATGCCTTTTTTCTCAAAAAAGTCAGTTTTGAGTAAAAAGATGATTTTTTATTAAAAAATGATTATTTTGGAGAAAATTAAAACTCTCCAAATTAATCCAAATTCAGTGAAATAAAAGGCTAAATGACATCTCATGGAGCACTTATGATGATTGGAGTTATCATAACTCAGCTTTAGTCATCATTAAGAGAGCAATTAATTTATTATCAGTTAGCAGACATGTCATCTCCAGCTAAAGATGAGATGGAGAGCATTCATTCGTCCAGTAATTTGATCGAGGTGAAGACTGAAGCTTACACCATCAGTAGGCTTCCCAAACCTAGCTGAGTCTCCTTCTAGACCTAAAAGGTGGGTTTAGCAACATATCAGATGGGTCCTTCAACAGCTCACGCTCTTCTCTCTCCAGGTTGCGCCTTCCACACGTGTGGCTTCATCTGTGGCTGGATTTGATGGTTCAGGGTTGGAGTGGGGGCGCCTTGCTTGGGTGGAGGCCTCCTCTCACTCTCGATTCTCTGATTTAGGTCTGGCTCTTCTGTTTAGGTGGCCAGGCTGGTTAGGTTATGAGGATTGGTTTTAGGGTTTTAGCACTCTCTCATTTGTTAAATAGAGGCTCTTTCATCTCTATTAAGATGGATCTTTATGCAAAGAACCTCTGGTTAAATACTGTAATGCTTGTTGCTTTTGCAACCGTGGAATAAAATTTTAAGGCTTTGGAGGCATACATGGTGTGTGAATCTGGATGAACAATTGGCAAATGAAGTGAAATGTTTCAATTTTTGTCTTTTATTGCTTAGGATTAGATAATAGCTCATGCTTTAGAAGGCTTCTATAAGCACATAAGATTGATCATTTGATGTTACAATTTGATCTTTTATGGTTTTGTTTCTATGAATTAAAGTAGCATCGATTATTCAGTTGTATGACATGCTCTTTATATTTTTATTTACCAAACATACATGGTCTAATCCATTGTTTGCAAGTATTGAGTTGAAATTGTGCAGGTCATCTCATTGAAACGAGTAGGAGTTCGAGCTCAGGTGCATCCTCTCCTCTCAAAGCCAAGGAAACTTCCAAATTTTCAAGATCCAAAAGAATTCAAACGCCATGAAAGTACCACAGGTTTGAGTGTTTCTTTCATATTATTCATCTCTCAAATTTTTATAAAGTCTTTATTTTCTTGGGATTAGGGCACGTTTTGGCTAAAGTGAACATTCATTCACTTAGCCTTTGCCCCGGTTGGCTGCCCTGTTTACGTTTTGCAGCCTTTTAGGCCTTCTTTTTGCAGCCATTCCTTTCCTTAGTTCGTTGTCCACTTTTCTCCACTTTTTACCCTTTTGGATAGCCCTTTTTGCCTCCTTTTTCCACTTTTTGCAGCCCCTTTCCATCCTCTTTTTGGGCCATCTTTTGGGTTGTACTTTCAGCCTTTTTCACCCTCTTTTGCAGCCTTATTTCTCTGATTTGCAGCCCTCTTTCTCCCTTAGTTTCTAGCCTTCTTTGACTTGCCTTTTGTCCTCTTTCCACTCCCTTTCCCCCTCTCTTGCCTTGCCTTTCTCTTTTCTCTTCTCTCCCTTCTTTTCGGTAAGTTTGGGTAGTTTTTTAATCTAGTTCGTAGATTTATTTTCAAGTTATTTTTATGAACTAATCCTATAATAAGTGTATGTCTAGAGCTCTTAGTTTCAGGCAGGTGAAGGAGAGCCCAAAGGCCACAAGGAAGCAAAGAGTGCAAAAGAACAAAATGACTCTCTCCCTCTTTTCTCAATCCCCTTCTTTACCTGTTCTTCCAAGAAGCAAAGAACACATCATCATTGTAAAAAACTAATAAAAAGGGCTACTGGGAGCAGGTCTCCTTTCTTTTATACTTCCCCGATTTGGGGGAAGGGTGTTGTGTCATTTTTCATGATTTGTTTTAGTGTAATTTCCTTTAAGCAATTAGTTTAGTTCTTTGTTTAGTCTTAGTTTCCATTTTTTACTAATTGCTAGTTGTTCCTTAGCATAAACACTAATTGCTAGATTTATTATTTGCATTTTGGTATCTTGTTATATAATTGTCAAATCATAAAAGGAACCAAAATCTCTTGAATCTCACCATAAGGTGGATCAAGAGTGCTCTCTGTTGGAGAGCTTAATAAACCACTTTCATCTTAATTGTTGTGCTTGTTTAATCAATTAATTATTTAAGACTCTTGAACTTGTAAAAACACAAGTCAAGAGCACTCTCTATTAGAGAGCATCCTAAGTTTGCACAATCCCTGCATTAGCTTCATATAGATTAGCCAAGTCTCTTGAACCACTGTCATAAGACAAGGTCAAGACACATACCTCTTTAATGAATTAACTCCCTTCCCTCCTTGCCGAAGTATGCTTTGACCAATCCTAGATCGGAATACCCAGAAACGGCACTGGATCTTTAAACCGTACAAGAGTAATTTAATAACCCTTAAACACTCGTAACCAATGCATCGGTGTTGTAGGGATCCTTCCAAAGTACTTCCTATTAAAGGCACCAGAACCTCCCGCTGTCTTAGATTCCCGGCTAGCTGGTCACTTAACAATATCAGCCTGGGATACTGGGCGGGCCCGACATGTCTTAAACGGAGGAAACTTAGAAGAGTCTCCCGGCTTTGACAAACCTTCGTTGACACCCTAATCAAGAGCATTTTTTAAAATTCTTAAAATCTACCAAGAGCACTTGCAAAACCTAATATTCACTAGCTTAATTCCTAGATTTTATTTCACGCATTTATTTGACTCCATAAGGCACTGGTCCTTCATTATAATTGGGTAATCTTCTATCTTGATCAACTGTCTATGGTCTATTTTCACCTGATTATATTTGAATGCTTAAGTTACAAGTCTGGAATATTTGCTTATCTTTCAGTCTCTTGTTAGCAACGTGGATTGCTCTAATTTACGTGTCACATTCATAAACTTAATCATTTCTAATCACAAGTAACTCCTAAACAACACCCATCCGCATCCAAAACATTTAAAACTTAACTTAAACATTGAGCCATAGAAAACTCTTTGTTAGGGACTACCTCCCTTGGCTTCGTTAGGAGTTAGCCTAAACGGAGGAGCTAGGAGTAAGTGACAGTACCTAGCTCTGTGCTTGCCCCCAAGGTCACACCTCTCCCACTTTCCTAAGTGAGGAGATAGCTTTCGGAAGATTTCTACTGTTGGTGTGCAATCGGCAGACAACAGTATGAAAATGCCCTAGGCAATGATAAATTCGCCCAGGGAGTTATAAATTTGTCCTAGGTAACCCATATTCGGTCAAAGCAAAGATAAATTCGCCTAGGCATAATTTTCCCTAGGCAACCTAAATTCAATTTAGAAATTCCTACACAAGTGCAGCAACTCTGGAATCAAGTCCATTAATCTATGAGCTTGGAGAAACATACGACGATGGGAAATTTGTGGATTTTTGAGAAATCCGGCGGGCTATAAGCTTCACGTCAAATATCCCACGGCTTTCCCATATTATCATCCATAATTCAAATAATGAGGTACGAAATTTAAAAAATGTGTTTAATCATACCTCATACCGAACTGTGGAGTTGCCAAGGTGAGCTTGAGAGCCTTACAATGAATGTGCTCACCTCTACACCCAATAGGATCTTCAAATCTGCAAAAAGACAAGGGCTCTGTCCCTTCGTGGAGTCGCCATATGAGATGAAGAATTTGCAATGTAATCTCCCACAAATGTCAATGAAGCATAGTCTTCAAAATCCGGGAACTGGACTTTGTCCCCGGCAACGGCGCCAAAAATAAAGTCGCCCGAAACTGACACACGAGTGCTGAATCCCAAAATGCAGGCGCGCCGGCACGATGACGACTCTCTCTCGAGAGGCCAATGTCACCACACCCCTCTCTCCTCGCTTTAGATTGGCTCTTCTCCAGCTCTAGGGGGGTTTCCCTAAGTTAGGATCGCTAAGGCAGGTGTAGCTGAGGGCAAGGTGATCTGAAGAGGCTGCCTTAGAGAAACATGGGTAACAAGAAATGAAAGGATTGTACTTGATGGACAGGAAGGGAAGGGAGGATCAATCCTCGAGCGAAGACCAGTGTTAGTATCAGGAGGGGCAAATCGAGTCAAGAGAGAGTTCAAGAGGGCCTTGTTGTATGCGACTGAGGGGGAGAGATCGCATGATTGATCAAACCCTGCTTAGTCTAGTGCAAAAGATCAATATGTATTTCGTCCTTTCTAGTTGCGGGGGGTGTGCTGTGTAAACAAGAGACAAATATCACACAATCAACTTAGATAAAATGTGAAGATCGGTACCCTTATAAGCATGCTTACAAAGGAGAGGAGGGTAACAACTGCTAAGCCCCTTCGCCTTCCAATGTGTTGAATACAACCCTTTGTGGCCTCATGCATAAACATAGAAGACAGAAAACATAATCTAGTAGCTTCTACACATTCATATTCATCAAGATAATGCCACACATAAAAGGAACGCTCAATGAAACCTCCGAGAAACACGTCACTGATTTTTTCTATTAGGATCTAGGGAAAAATCCTGCCAGCCAAGTTTTCCATCCTTTGCAAAGAAAGAGCTATCCTCTTTATAGGCTCCAAAAGGCTCCTTTTATTTTTATTTTCAAAAGGTAAACAAAATAATAAAATAATAAATGAAATAAAAGGCAAAGTCCCCTTTTCTCTCAATCTACATCTAAGTGGACTAGCACATAACTAAAGTAGACTCCCCCTCTAACTTATACTTTGGCTTCTTGTTTTATAAAAACAAATACATGCCCATAACCAAAGTCGACCTCTCATAACTCTGATTACACAAATTCCACTATTAGTGGGCCAGAACAGAAGATAAGCCCTGCTCAACACTCCACGTAACAAGGAGCACACCCGAAATCTAGCACCCTTCGCGTGAGCTGCTCCAAAGAACTCAGACAGAGTGGAGTTGATTTCAACTCCGCTGCTATGATAATGAAAGAAATCGGGTGCCACTCAATGCATGACTCTCCATGAAATATGGCAATCGATTGTTGATGAAGTGCTACGCAGCGAACCCGTGCAATCAATTAACATAGCTCGGAGTCTAGACCCAGATACCCATGTGCACTCGATAGTTTCTCCAAGCGCTTGACCGCTAGTTCTGTATTTACTTATTTAAAAAATGACACCAACCACGATATCTACTCGAGATCAGAGAATTTCTTAGGGTAATTAACTACCCGCTGAGTTCAACAACTCCACGATCCTTTAGCTGCTAGACATATGAGCCAAGCTCCGTGATGAATGTGATCAGCTGCCCTCTGAGACCACGTTCTGATTTAAAAAAAAAACATTCAATCACGGACTTGAATTGGAAAACCCAAAAGAAAAGGCATCGCGATTTGAACCAATTTAATCCCGTGAAATAGAAATATGAGCAAAAACTCTTCACGCTACACCGCAAAATACTCACGGGTTGATTCTGGATTTGGATGCCACAGGAAAACACGGATAGCTCCATGACTCGGCTGCTACGTGGAACTCCCTGACTCAACACCACGATACTGCTGTAAAAAACTAATACTCTTTCCATCAATCTCGCTCAGATATTTCCATGACAGCGAATTCTTGGCGTCTTTGGTGGACGCGAACTTCACTCAACCATAAGTCACGGCCTCCAATGATGTAAACTACTTGGCTGCCAGAGACGACTAATATGGGTTCCAAGAATCCACGATTTTGCAATTGGAGCAAATAACAAATGATAAAACACGACCAAGTCTGCTGAATATATGATCAATTCTTGCAAGTTTCTTCTTGGCAGAGGCATATTTGTTCATTGAGAGCCCAATTGATACCAATTTCACAAGCTCATTCGCAATGGCAATATGATCACTACGATATAATTTTTCCAGAATCTGAATTGATTCTTTACAGTGGTGAATAACAGATTGTGGTTTGCAGAGTCAAACAAAACATCTCAGCAATAATATCCTCTGCCTTGGCAATATCTTTATTGAAGGCATGCAACACAGATCTCAATGATTGAAGAAATTGTAATGCCTCATCCAACAACTTTTGTAATAAAAAGTCCGCTGTGCATCTCTAGGGCCTCTCATTGCAGACTTGCTTGGCAGATTTGTTTTACATACTTTGTAGTCTAATGAAAGAACTCCCCAGTTGTATTTCTTCATCGCTGATATTATATTATGGGGCAAGGCATGACTTAAATCTACTGAGAAGCTTGCATCAATAAATAAATCCACATCCAATGTTGTAATTTTTTCATCATTTTTAAAACCCAACAGAGTAGTTTGTCTTGACAGGGTGACACCCTCTAGCCATTATCATGTCTGTTTTACGATCAAGATACATTTGGACAAGGCGCCTCAGCTTGTATGCAGCTACTGCACATGCAACTGCAACCGGCTTAGACCTGGAGGCCTTCTGCATGCACACTAAGGAATACACTGAAATAAGGCCAACCATAACATTTTTGTCACAGTTATATGGTTGTTTGCTAAACTTAATGATAGACCCTGCTGTAAACAAGTGACTTCAGTACTAATATGGTTGTATTGCATCTTGTGTATGCTGTTATACCATTAACATGCTGGTAGAAAGTCATTAAAGTACTGCTCTTACCCATAGATGTGACTGTTGTTAGCCTCTTATCTGCATGCATATAAAATTAGTGCTGAAGCCAACATTTAGTTAAGTAGTTTGTTTTAGGAGTCACTTATGTTTGTGCAGTAGACAGTGATCTCTAACATCAGTTTTCACAACCCTAGCGCATGCCAACTCCACTAGTTTGACTGCTGTTAATAGCATGTAAGCACAAGTGGTGAAGGCACTTTTACAATTCTGAAAGAGTTGTGATAACTTGTGCTCCCAATCTTGAATTGGAAAGTCTATGCTTTGTTGTCGAACTCAGGAGCCTCTGATAGTCTAGAAGCAAAATCTTTGGGACAGACCCGACATTACGGAGCTCCTTTGGCAAAGTAGTTTGAGATGCTCCAAGAAGAACCTCTGCAAAAGATCTCACTCCAGCAATAGATTGAATATGATTTTTTGCATAAACTAGCATTCTTTCATTCTTCTGAACATCAAGTTACCATTTAGGTGGTAACAGAGTCAATTCCACAAACATTTCCATAGGGACGAGTGATTTCTAATCCCATTTCTTTCATGATGCTTAGAGGCATAACATTCATAGCAGCTCCAGATTCGAACATACAATTATGGAGTAAGAGGTTGTTGATTTGTAATGTGAGATGGAACGGAGGATGTCCTCCACTCTTACTCTCATATACAACAGTGTGAATCTGGATGGGAGGGTCTACCTCTACCTCTCGGCCTTTAATACTTTGAATGTGACAAGACTCATAAATGGTATCGAGAGCATTAGCCATTGGAATGTTATCAAAGAAACGTTGAACTTGATCTTTGACAGATGGTAACTTTACTAATTCACCCAGGGACACATTTTGCATAACCTTATGGAATTCTTGTTCTATATCTATCCCGAGGTCATAGTCACAAAGATCTTGTTCTTCCCATTGCTCTTCTTCTATCGCATTATGCTTATCCAGGGAAGGTGTTGCGTCCTGTTCTTTGTTTCTGCGTTGGTAAACTTGTGTGGTGGGTTGTGTTGTTGCACACACTAACTCTTCTTCTTCCCAATCCTCGTCTTCTAGTAAGACTCTACCAAAATCTTCTTCTTCAATGAAATCCTCAACCAAGTTCATATCTTGATCCTCCGGTTCAAAACTTTCGGGATCTTCTTCAGGTTCCTCACATATGTTCACATTCCTGCCCTCAGTTGGCTCATTTCTTCTAGGGTTTTGTCTATTTTCATCCATGGGCCCTCTTTGGTTGTTCCAGTAAGGTCTCGGGCCATAGGAATTTCTGTTTCGTTCATGATCCCTAGTTCGTGCTATGTCCTTTGTGAACAAAGTAAGGCTTTTCATCATTTCAAAGATTTCCTCGAACATGGGTTTCTCCTCTATAACAGGTTCCTTGGCTCTTTTGGGTTTTGGATCAGTACGGGAAGATGAAGGAGCGTAAACATCTAAAAAGTTTTTCTTTCCCATAGATGCTATGTTAGATTCTGCTTTCTTTGCCCAGGTCTGAGCGGTATTAAGGTCATTTGGGTTCTTCTCTTTAAGATTTAGACCGAACCGTCCTTTAAAAACGTTTAAATAAAGTATTAGGACAGCCTGGGCGGTCGGTCTTAGATCGTGAGGAACATTCGAGACAAGCTTATCAAATCTTATATTGAACTCGTGAATAGTCTCATTTTCTTTCTTTTTAACCTCAAATAACTGATTTAGAAGCAACCTATTGTCTGGATTAGCTGACCAATCTTCTATAAGTTTTTTGGTAAAAACATCATACCCATCTACAGATCCTGCGGGCAACCTATCAAACCAACTCCTGGCATCTCCTTCTAAGGATGTTTTTAGGGTGGGCATATAAATATCTTCGGCTTTAGCCCCATAGGCATCCATGTAGTTCCACACTGATTCAATGTGTTCTTCAATAGAAATCACAGACGAACCATTGAATATAGGGAGCTTATTGAAGTACTTCTCAGGCAAATCATGAGGAGCACCATGGATCATTGAAAAATCGAAAGGAGAAGGTCTGGCTCAGCTTCCAAATTGCTTAGGCCCTGTGGGAGGATTATTGTGAGTCATCGGGGAACTTACTCTGGGAGGACTACTTGGAGGAGTGGAAGAGTTTGAACTGTTTGTTGGAGAATTGGGTTGAACAGGAACATGACTTGACTGAAATGCTTTTGGAGAGTTGTTTAAGATTTGCCGAGGTGAATTGATCACTCTCCAATAAAAGCTTGAGGATTGATCTTTAATGTTTTTATGATGATTTCGAACGTACGTTAACGAATTCTTAGGAATGTTTCAACTTCGAATGTTATATTCCTGGGTAGGTCCCTCAGGGGAGTCGCGTTGTGGACTCGCTAGGTGAACGAACTGCCATGTTCACCAAAATAAAGTGTCGTGAGAGAGATAGAAGTAATGAAGTGACCGTGTTAAGTTAAGTAATTGAAATGCGATCACTAGGATTAAGGCCATATGTGATATGAATGATTGTAAAGGTAACGCATTCACAGACACTGGAGGTACTTAAAATGAACCAAGGTAAGCCTCTACCTCCTCGACAACGGTGCCAAAAATGTTATCATGAATCTCGTAGATGCCCCGTGAGATGATCTTATTCAGGACGACAGAGGAAAGACAACTAAAGTCGTGACCCACGATATCCAAGACTTCCGAAAGAACTCGGATGTCACACCAGTCAAGGATACCGACACCTTGGATCCAGTGAAACACTAAGCCCAGGGGGCGTCCCTATGACCAAGAAACCCCAAAATTAAGGATACTGAATAGATGGGAAAGGGAAACTTGGTTGAATCTCTTAGTTAGATGGTTAGTTAGAGTTTAAAACAAAAACTGAGAGATTCAGAGCATCCAGGTGAAAAGCCCTAATTTTGCCCTAGGGTTTATGCACGAAAATTAGGATTTAGGGCAAAATGGTGAAATTAAGTAAAACTGGACACTCGGATTGGTTGTTGGATGCAAGATTAGGCGATTGGAGATGAAACCAACAATAGCCAGTTTGCAGTTTGTGAAAAAGACCACCTTCCCCAAGGGGGGCGCTTTCCCCTAATAACCGACCAGTGCTTTGAATGGGCAAATGGAGTTCGATTAAGTTGAAAATTTAAATCTAGGGGTTTTATGTTAAATCAAAAGTGAGTTTTTAATTTTATAGCTCGCCGCAAGCTAGAACTTATGGATCTACGAAACGAGGGTTTTAATATTATGGAATGATGAGCAATGCATGTATAGAAAATAAAAGAAGAGAAACTTACCTGCAAGGCGTACTTGGAACTCGTAGATGGATTGAGAAATGATGAAGAATGCCGATCTCCCGTCAAAATGAACTTTCCCGAGTAAGATCTTGATATTGTTATGCCAGAGTCAGTCACCCTTGCTCCCCCTTCAACTTGCCAGATTAGAGAAATCAATCGATCAGACAAACGGATGAGATCTGCAAAATACGGAAAGGAAAAGGGAATAAAAAATCATTAAGAAGAAGATACTCTCTGAACCAAACTCCCCGCAGCTAAGACGAAGGTGAGTTGCCCCACAAAAACGCCCTCACTCTCCTAGCGCACCTCCTTTTCCTGCAGATGAGATGGGTAAAGAAAAATGCAAGATCTATCCCGAATGAAGCTCAGTATGGAAGAATAGCAATTCCAGTCATCAGATCAGAACATCCACAAGATACATAAAAAAGTAATCCCAGACAAAAATCTCTTGATTAATATTCTGGTGCCAAAGCTCATGAATTACAATGGGGGGGGGTCACCTCTCTTAAATAGTTTGAGAGAGACATAAAGCCTAACTTAGTTTATCATCCAATGGTTTAGATTATAACATCATCAACGTTGGAGATCAAAATATATCAATTAATACATGGATCAAGTGACTAAGTCAAAGAGGGGGCGCACTTTGTTCAAGGACGCTCCTCTAAAGTGAAATGTCACAACATAACATAAGATATGAGATGATACATCATAGGAGGGGGTCACTAGGGGCTTGATTCACCCTAGGACCCTTTACAACTTCATAAGATAAGATATAACAATGAAATACATCAATAGCCAATTAGAGGGGGCTCCCCTTGGGGGGCTTTCTTCACTGGCTGAGCCATAAATAAATAATCCAGACATCTGCTGACTTAAAATTGCTGGAGGATTGTCCGGGATGCCGAGAAACATCATCTGTCAAAGCTCCAAGCTCCTACCACATTCACGGGGACCGAGATCTCTGGATACATTTTGAACCGAGGTTCAGGGATGATGCAATCCACCACTTTCACGGGGGCCGAGACCTCCGGATACATTTTGAACCGAAGTTCAGGGATGATGCAATCCTACCACTTTCACGGGGGCCGAGACCTCCGGATACATTTTGAACTGAGGTTCAGGGATGATGCAATCCACCACTTTCACGGGGGCCGAGACCTCTGGATACATCTTGAACCGAAGTTCAGGGATGATGCAATCCTACCACATTCACGGGGGCCGAGACCTCCGGATACATTTTGAACCGAAGTTCAAGGATGATGCAATCCCACCACATTCTCGATGACCGAAGTCACCGGATGACTTCTGGACATATGTCCTGGGATGATACAATCCCTCTTCATTCTCGAAGACCGAGGTCTCCGGGTCACTTTAGGGCAAGTGTCCAAGGATGATACAATCCCATTGCAACATCACTACTCCCCCCTTCGAGGAAGGTCTTTCTGAACCACACCAAGCTTGTCTCGAAAGTGTTCGAACTTTACCCGAGACAGAGGCTTTGTCAGCACATCATCATCTAAACCATCTTCATCTACATCTTCAGTATGTGAATACTGAACTATCACCATCTGTATCTCCAGTATGTGAGTACTGAAAGCATCATTAGGTCACCATCATCTGCATCTACAGTATGTAAATACTAAAACATCATCTATATCTTCAGTATGGGAATACTGAAATCATCATCATCTCTATATTCAGTATAGAAATACTGAATCACCATCATCTGTATCTACAGTATGTAAACACTGAAACATCATCATCTTCATCTTTATCTTGAATGTAGAAATACCGGATTTCTATGTGTTACGACGGAACACAGGGTTTTCTGTTATCACAACTCTCGTTATCACATAGAATCAATGTAGTATCCATCTTCAGTTCAAAGAGACCTGATATCAGCTTCCGAAGCCATATGGCTTCACAACTTAGTAGAGCAATCTGCTATGTATTCTGCTTTAGCCATGCTACGAGAAAACACTGGACTGTTTCCTGCTAAACCATGAACTCATAGCAGACCCCAAACAAAAGCATCTACCTAATGTGCTTTTCCTGTCTGAGATACTTTCGGCCCAATCTGCA
>LPNX010567317.1:103564-121933 GCA_001517045.1 Pseudotsuga menziesii
CGAAAGCTTCCTCAATATAGATGCCCCAAAAAGATAAAAGATAAAAGATAAAACCAGCAAGGAGATCAAAGCCTGATCCTCCTCCTTCTCCAGCTACTTCTATTCTCCACTAATGCGCTACACAAGTGAGAGTGTGTGTTCCAAATGAGGAGCACTACACCTCTATTTATATTCATCTGTTCACTTAAGTTAACTCATCTGTCATGTAGGCTCGAGTTAATCATGTAGGCTCGAGTTACACATGTAGGCTCAAGTAACCTCACTGGGGTGCTAATGACCCACCTTTACAATTAGAGGGGACTGCCTCATGACTCTTATTAGTTCTTCTGATTAGGAGCATCGGGGTACAAAATAATACAAGTGGTTCTTCCGGTAGGACCATCGGGGACCACAAAGAAATACATATAGAATATTCTTCGAAGTTACAATATTTCAACAGAGCAACCCCCTTTTTTTCTATTTAATCACTCACTTAACTTTTAAATGTGAACTTAAGAATATACCCACACAACTTTTTAATAAAGTCACTTAAAAAATATAAAGTGCATCTCACTTCATTAAATGCACAAAATGACTAGGAGTCACATTTAAGTGTCCTTGTCCATCCCAAGGCAAAACTAGGTGGACAAAGACTTCTTAGGTAACTTTTCAATACCTTCTAGTTGTAGCTGGAGAATTGAAGTCATTGTAATAAGGGGGTTGTTTCCTCCTTCCAGTTGTTGCTGGATAATTATTATTATAAAGACTTTTGTGGTTTTTCTCCCAGGACTTGGGTTTCCACGTAAAATCTGGTGTACTGTGTATCATGCTGTGCTTCTTATGTTATGATGATATGATGATGGCAATAATGCTGATGATGACATAATGATAATGTGATAATCTTGATTAAGTTATTGATTGTTAAAATTGAAATAGTAATAAAAGTTGCGCACACTGATTCACCCCCCCTCTCAGTGTAACTGGTGTGTCCAACTATACTTAGATCCAGTGCAACCTCAGCAGCCATTCGAAAGGGGAGGTAAAAACATTCTATCTACACCTTTTGTTAATGATGTATTGTCTAAAGTTTCAGATTCAGAAGATGAGGAACAAGATCAACATGATCTTGATATTGAGATTGAGCCTCAAGAGGATCTAGATACAGATCCAACTCCTATTCCAAATCAGTGGCCTAAGCCTAAATGGGCCCAAGAGCTCATTGAAGCAGCTGAGAATGTTGCTGGGGATTGAGGTGACTGAAGAAGAACGAGGTCCCAGTATTAGAATGGACATGTTGTGCTCTCTCATTCAGTTTCACTTCCTTTAGTGAGGTGCAACAAGCTTCCTGAGAGATGCTACTTGATGGTGAAGATTGATCCACAATTCGGCCCACTAAAGAACAAATCGGATCAAGTCACTATTCCTCCAGAAAGAAGAGACAAAGGCAATATTCCTTCTCCTATCTATTATCAGATTGGAAGAAGATGGAAAATTTCACACTCACAGTTTCAAGATGCTGATGCACCGAAGAACCATGATTCTGCATGGTTGCTCCACAGAGTTGCAGATTGTAGCAATTTTTTCACAAGTTTTTGTTCAAAGATAAAATTTTTCTCTCAAGTATGGAAGCTCGTTTCCTGATTACCTGCTTATCTTGAGGGGGGGGTTTTGCCATGAGGTTTTCCTCATTTTCCTTATTTTATTAAGCAGTATTTTATTCATTTAGATTGTATGGGTGACTTTTGGCCTAGTTGCCAGGGCCCAAGTTGTCCAAAGTTAGGGTTAAGGGGGGATGTTAGGATTAATTAATCCTCCTTGGTCCAATATAGTCTGTTTGGTCATTTTGTCTAACTTAGCAAGTTATTATCATTGTACTAGAGTATGGGGGACACACCTAGAGGTTATCTTCCACGTACTGCATGTGCATGCATGAGTTTATGTGCCTCTAGGACCAATCCCTACATTATAGGAGCCCACTCTGAGTGCCACTAGCAACCTCCTTCAGTTGGCTATGGTAGGTAAGCAATCATGCTGAGTTATCCTCTGGTTACATTCAGTTAGATCACTATCATTTACCCTAGCGCCAATTTTGCATGCATGTGGGAGTGTGGCGCCTTTTGTCCACCTACCTCATCAGTTAACTGATTGTAGATTGATTTAGACATCTGGAGTTAGACTAGTGAGCTCCAACTGTTATTTTTCCACACTGAGTTTGCTAATCAGTCAGTTAGAACTGATAGATTTAAATCTTATCTTTAGCATTCGAATTCTACTTAATGTATAATCGTTGTATTATTGATTAATGTTGTGATTATCTGAGCAATTTTTGTTCAATTAATCTGAAATTTGTGTCATGAAATTCTTTGCTCAGTATACATTCATCTTGATTATTCCACTGGATAATTCCTTTCCAATAGCTCTCATATTGGCCTGTATATCTATGGTTCTCAAATTTAACACTTATGTGCTAGGATTTCTCTCTTCATAAATGGTATTGTACTTGAATTGGATTGGTTTCTTCTAAGAAAAGTTGGCTGGGTTTTCTCCCTATTGGGATTCCTAGGGTAAAAATCTTTGTGTCTCTTGTGCATGGCAATCTTCCTGTGATCTTTGTTTCTGCTGCAATTTAAGTTGAGATTTTCAAGTGTGCAATTAGTCAGTGAAACTGTGGGATGAAATGAATGCATGAAATTTCATTGTGAAATACAAGATTTGAAAATTGGATTAAAATTCAACACTTTGAATAGAAAATTTCCTCATTCACTGGTTTTCCCCTTGTGGGTTTTTCCAGGGTCTTTGGACCAAAAATCACTGTGTCAAATGTTTATTACTGCCTGCTGTTTATTGTTATTTCTCCGGTGCTGTAAAGTTTCAGATTACTTGCATATGTGTTTCAGCTTTCAAGTTACATTGGGAAATGTGCATATGATTTGCATTTGATGTTGAGACTTGAAGAAGACTGAAATCAGAGTTTATGCCAAGTGTTTGACAAAATCATTGATTGAGATATTTAGTGTTTTTGTCTGTAAAGTTTAATAGCACTAAGGTGACAGTGGTGCTTTCCTCCAAAGTTGCTCCTTGAGAACAGTAGCGGATTGAGACTTTTCCACTAAAGTGTGAAATCAAACGGTAACAGGGTGGTAGATTTTATGGGAACAAGCCCCAACCTGGTTATATCCACCAAAAAAATAGTAATTGATGTGGAAGTAGGGGCATTTTTCCTCTGCCTAACCTGTTGGGAAGTGAGTGAATTGAAATTCACCATATTGTATACTTGTTTACTTGACTTTCTACTCATCAAATTATTTTGCAACATGTTCCTTACATGAAATGAGCACTTCTAGAAATCTGATTCATCTTTGATGGAAAGAAATAGATAACCCAACCTGTTTACACCTACCAAAATATAAAATTTGATGCTGGAGTGGGGTTTGTTTTGCTCTTTCTAGCTTGGTGCACAGTGAGTGGATTCAGCATGATGTATCCTTGTATGTTTTCCTCAACACCATATTTTTTGTTTTTCATTGACTTACATGTGATGTTCTTGATCTCCTCACCATGTTTACAAGGAGAAGACAAATTTTAAAGAAAATATTAGAAGAGGAGATGAACAGAGTTAACCACAGGAGAAAAACTGAAAATTCACTTGGCACTTCTATTTTTCTTATATTTCAGGAGCTAATAGATATTGAGGGAGCTGGCTTAGCAGATTTGGTTTTTCAGTGCATCCAGGGTATGGACATTGACCACCGCTTAGTGGTAAGTGCTTCATAGTTCAAATTTTAATAGTTGATTTCTTGTTGTGGTAGCTCGTTGCATGCTTCTTGATCATGTTTAGACTTCCCAGGCCATAGTGAGAAGATCAATGCCTAATAAGCATGGAGTTATGTTTTAGACCTGGGCTTCACTAGTGGAAAATCTAATCAAAATTATGTAATGTTTGATTGTTTTCTATCCTATAATAAAATAATGCATGGGGAAAATGAAATTCTGAGAGCTGATCTTGTACATCTTCCATGATGTTTATTCATTTTCTAGTATGCTATGCTTTTCCTGAAGTGGAATCTAGTTAGTTTGGATTCCTGAACATAAACCTTTTTTGGTCCATGCCACTATAGTGTGCTGGTTTATGGATTATGATGTTTTCTTTGATAACAGTTTTGCTAACTTATATTGTGTGCAAGTTGCAACGTTGTACATTTCATGGCCACCTTATTTAGGGATCTGTAATTCACACCTATCCTAAGTTTTCTGTATTTTTCCCAAAACAGGGCTGACCCTTCATTGATTGCACTTCAATGATATATCCAGCTGGTAACATCTTATCCAATTTAGTTTCAGCTCGACCTTTGAACAATGGGTTCATCCAATATGGTCATTTTCTGTATCCACCAATACTAGTTCTTTCAATACTGGGTTTGATATGCCTTATGATTCTGATGGCGAGGCTGCATCTTGGTCTCCTCAGTCGTCCTTGGCTGCCAACTACAGCCTCGACATCCTCACTCTCTTTTGTTCAGAACCGATCTTTTCAGTTTCTAGCATTTTCACTGTATTTGCACCTTATCTTGTACTCTTTCTTAGCTAGACTATCATCTTCAAGTTTCTAGTTTGTTTGTAGACCTTACTATATTTAATTATTTAATTTATTTTCTGCTTTTATCATTGATCTAGGAGATGCTTTCACACTCCCGCTTTGTATCTGCACTGGATGTACATTCTTAGTCCCTTTGACCCACTTTATTTATTGGACATTAGAAAAATGATCTGTAATGTCCTAAGTCAGGATTGACCCAAATTTTTAACCCTCTCGCTAGTGGTCTAATACTGTTTCAGAGGCATGTGAATTTCGATAGACTGCTGTAGGTGGTGAAAGAGGCCCAAACTGTCTAGTAAGCTGTGAAATAATACCTTGGTTGATCACATAGTCAAATAATTGGTATACTATGTAGAAATTTGACAAAAAATCAGACCTTTGTCAAACAATTAGTTTTACCCAGATTTCAGACTTAAAACTTGTCGATAATAAAAATACTTTTCACGCATTTAAATCAACAACCCAACAAGCTGAAACACTAAAACTAAGTCTGTAGCAGCGGAAAAATCACATAAAAAACAACAAACTGATAAACCCATAAAACAACATAAATTTTGGTCAAGATGACCTTGGAACCCCCCTGGGGAAAACCAGTACAATAGAATTTTATTGCAGCGTTTTTACGCAAAAATGTCAACTTACAACAGCATTTAAATCAGCATTTAATGACTGTACCAGTGCCTAGCTGACCGTACAGCTTGTACGGCCTCCACAACAGAAACCCACCTTGAAACTTGTGCCCAGCTCCTCGAAAAACATGCCTAGTCAATCTGTCACTATACGGCCCCTCGAAATCCGTGCCCAGCAGTTACTATACGGCCTCCTCGAAATTCATGCCCAGCAAGTACATTACAGACTGTATGGTACAATACGACCCATCTGAAAGAAAATGTCTTGGGATGGGTGCCCAACTCCCTGGGACTCGTGCCCACTTGAGAAAACAATTTCTTCGGGTTCACATTTGAACTCTCATATAAGCTAGTCAAGGCACCCCACATCTTAAATGCACGATGCTTACCAGAGAGGTGTGGAATGACATTATCCTTTACTGAATCAAGGATGATCCTCCTGGCCTTCATGTCCTTTTTATTAAAGGTTGCTAGTGCTTGTTCATCAGCGAAAGAAGGAAGCTGAATTGGATTCGCCTGTGTGTTATGCACCACTTCATCTCACAATTCATTGTCCTTCAAAATAAACACAATACGACCCTTCCAGGGAACAAAATTCCCAGCTCCATCCAATCTATCCTCCATCCTCAAACTAGTAGCCATCTTAGATAGTGAAAAAACAATCCACCAAAAGAACAAGAGTCTCACTCTTACCACCACTTGCAAGTCACATGCAGATAAGGTTTTCCAATACACAAGTTGTAAAAAAAAATCAACAATAACCCTTGCTCAACTACTCAACAATACTGCTGCACCCACAATCAATTGTTATCACAGAGGCTAGGCTCTGATACCATGTAGAAATTTGACAAAAATTCATACTTTTGTCAAACACTTAGTTTACCCCAGATTTCAGACTTAAAACTTGTCATTAATAAAAATACTTCTCATGCATTTAAATCAACATCCCAACAAATTGAAACACTGAAACTAAGTCTGTAGCAGTGGAAAATTCACATAAATAACATCAGACTGATAAACCCATACAACAACATAAATTTTGGTCAAGATGACCCTGGAACCCCCCTCGGGAAAACCGGTCTAATAGAATTTTATTGCAGCATTTTCAGGCAAAAATGTTAATTTATAGCAGCATTTAATGACTGTACTAGTACCTCGATTTTCATGCAGCACCTTGATTTCTGTGCCTAGCTGACAGTACGACATGTACGACCTCCACAATAGCAACCCACCTCGAAACTTGTGCCCAGCTCCTCCAAAAACATGCTTAGTCAATCTGCCACTGTACAACCCCTCGAAATTTGTGCACAGCATTCCGTACACTGTATATGGCCTCCTTGAAATTCATTCCCAACAAGTACCATACAGATTGTACGGTACAATACGATCCAGCTGGAAGAAAATGTCTTGGGATGTGTGCCCATCTCCTTGGGATTCGTGCCCACTTGAGAAAAAAATTTATCGTTGGGATTTGTGCCCACTTAAGAAAAATACAGCACCCTCTCTCTCTGAAAATTAACCGAGCCAAAATGCTCACTATTGGAAATGCTTTCCTTGTCTTGCACTCTACCCTAGGCTCTCTCTTATAACTTGAGAGTGATTTTTCACCTACCCCAATCCCTGAATCCAAAGGCCAAGATTAAATCTTGCCTTTTCAAGATCAATGGTTGAGAAACTTTCCCTCCAAAAGCAGTGTTGTCACCAACCTTGTAGTTTCCTATGTGAGATAGATCCGGATGGACAGTAGAGGGACAAGCAACTAAGGAGGTGGAACCAAGACTGCCTAGACTCCCAAATGGATGGTTGTCACGCCAATTAAGGCAATCTTCACTTTATGTTACCTAAGTCCAAGATAGCAATAGGGGGAGACCCAGATCTACTCCCGACAGGAGAGATCAAACCTAGACACCAGATCAGATCAAGTGTGGCTCGAGGTACGTAAGGTGTAAGGTAATTGGAAACTCTAGATCTATGGAAGATGATACTAAGTGGACTAGGGCTTTGGATGAGGGTTTCAGTCGTATTAGGGTTGATCCAAAGTAGAATACAAGTGACCTATCGGGGTAATACTAGATCTAGGGTTGAGGTACTAGCAACTGATGAAGATAACCGCTGCCTTGGGAAACATAACCAAGGAAGGGTGAGTAAGGACAAAGTTGGGACTGTCTAGTACCAAAGGGATAAACTCAATGAGAGATATGACAACGTTAGATGACCGGAGTCATCAAGGAGTAGTCAACTTTCAGGGGAAAGAGCTCAAAAGAGGGCTAGCGCTAGGCTTGGAGATTAGTGCCTGTTGGGCCTTGGGCAATGGAGTTAGTATCTGCATGGCGTTAAAGTGAACCCACCTGGGATATGCCCTGATCTATGGACCCAGAAAAGTGTTTATCCTGGAAGATTCAGTTTACAGGGAAACCAACCGAAGGAGGGTTAGCGCTAGGGTTTGGAGAGGCAGATCTGCAAATCTAGGATAACCAAGAGACTATCAGCTCAGCGTTGGAGGAGAGATGAGATCAGAATGGCCTGATCTACAAACCCAAGTCAGACAATTTCAGAAAAAATCAGATATGGAAAAGTCAAAATCTGATGAGGGAAGCTAGGATGCTGAAAGTCAGATTTTCAGATCTAGGGCTAGCTGGCAGGAACTAGCTTAGCATTGGGGGTGTTCTGGAGGGAGACCTGATCTACAAACCCAAGTGATCAAATCTAGAAAACTCAAAATTTCAGTAGGGGTGTTGGGATTTGAGCAGTCAAAAATCCAGATCTAGGGAAAACCGGTCACAATCTGGACAACGTTGAGGAGGATCTGGTGGGAGGGGTGCCCTATCTACAAAACCTAACAGTGGTTTGTCCAAATATCGAGCGGTTCCCCGATTAAGTATTTTTTTAGATTTCTTTTTATTTAGGAGATTTTCAGAAAATTTGAAGAAAAGAAGGTACAATGGATTAAAATATGGAAGAGAGGAGACTGACCTGTAGATCTTACCTGGAAATGCTTGTAGATGCCTTGATGATGATGATCCCCGTTGTTATCCACTTTTTTGTACCATAGTTGGGTTACCTGAGGAGCCGCCAGTTGACAGACATGTTCAATGTCTGATTCCAGTTTATCAGTTGATCCGTCTTCATGTCTAGCCAATATTGGCTAGCCAGTTTTTTATTTGAATAATTTTGACCATGGCCCGACGGGGTTTGTAATAAAATGTGCTAGTAGGGTATTTTTGAGTGATTTGGTCTTTTGAGACCTAGAATCTCAAATAAGGTATTCCAGGGAGTTTTTTGCCCCTGACAATTATGCTTTGCCTTCAGCCGAGTATAATTGACGAGGTTTTCTTCCACTTCCTCCAAAGCTGGAATGCTCGATGTTGAATTCTGGGCCGTGGGGGGTTATTAGAGCCCAACTGAGTGTTATAAATCTAGTAGGCATTATTTAGGTAGAACATGGTCATGTCCTAAGTCATCTGGACATATAAAATTTTTTCGAACAAATCTTTTTTGAACGGGGAAAAAATTATTTTTTAAATTTTTTATTTTTTAATTACTTTTCCTAAGTTTTTTGGGTTAATTTTTCCATAAATTAAATGAAAAAAACCCGTTTGTAATAAATCGGTCATCCAGACTCTGAATTCAGTGATTGAAGGCTCTAACCTTAAGCCAAAAATCATTCTTGATCGGCCAGTCAGTCAAAACCAACTTTCCGATCATCAATCGGACACATAATGCCTTTTTTCTCAAAAAAGTCAGTTTTGAGGAAAAAAAAGAATTTTTATTAAAAAATGATTATTTTGGAGAAAATTAAAACTCTCCAAATTAATCCAAATTCAGCGAAATAAAAGGCTTAATGACATCTCATCGAGCACTTATGATGTTTGGAGTTGTCATAACTCAGCTTCAGTCAGCATTAAGTGAGCAATTAATTTATTATCAGTTAGCCGTTGTGTCATCTCCAGCTAAAGAATGAGATGGAGAGCACTCATCGGTCCGGTGATTTGATCGAGGTGAAAATTGAGGCTTACACCATCAGTGGGCTTCCCAAACCTAGCACACGCTCCTGCCAAACCTAAAAGGTGGTTTACCTACATCACCAGACGTCTCCTTCATAGCTCATGCCTCTCTCTCTCCTGAGGGCGCCTTCCACACGTGTGGCCTCATCTGTGGCTTGATCTTGTTGTTCAGGGTTGGAGTGGGGGCGCCTTGCCTAGGTGGAGGCCTCCCCTCACTCCTAGCTCTCCGTCTTAGGTTTGGTTTCTCTGTTTGGTGGCCAGGCCGGTTAGGTTTTTAGGGTTTTAGCACTCTCATTGTATAAATAGAGGCTCCTTCAGCTCTAGTTGGATGGACTTTTGTAGCAGAGTTACTCTGAGAAAATTGTATCAAGCATTTGCTTTAATTTGTTAATAAAGATCAGACTTTGGAGGTCCATGAGCTCTTGGATGTGGTAGTTCTTTGCAATTGGTTGAGGTGATATTGTCTCTAACCCCTATTTCCTTAATGCTTATGTGAGATTAAATTGTTTATTTGTTAGCTCAAGAGGGCCATTGTTGGCACAGTAGAACAATCATTTGTAGTTCAACTTGATTGTTTATGCGAAGTAGATTAGTAATTTTGATGGACATGAGTAATCAGTATATACGTAATGTTGATCATAATTCAATTTTCTTAGCATACTAGCATATATTTTGATCTCACGTTTTGTGTTAAGTTGTAGTGTGTTTTCAGGCTTCACAGGTTAAAGAAGGGTGTGAGCTCAGCTGCTTCTAACACTTTCATTGCAGGATCTACAAAGATCTTCTTCTTCAAAATACAAAAAGAAAGCTGGGAGTCTAACTCTCTCTTTTGGGTTCCATCCATAAATTCAAACACTTTCTTGGTTATCGAACTTTCTTCCTCTAGTTCTCCCTTTGCTCTTTGACTTCTTTTGTTTCCTCGCTTGCTAGCCCATTTCCTCCTTGACTTGTTTGCCTTTTTTTCACTTTTTCTTCATCGCTGCCCCATTTTTTCTCTCTTTTACCATCCCTTTATTTTTATTTTGGAGAGCCCTAGTGTGCCCTAGTCTTCCTTCCCTTTTTGCCTCTTTTTGCCCTAGTTTTTGGGCCTTCTTCAACCTTGTTATTGGCCTTTTCTTCCACCTTTTGTTTGCTGCCCTGTTTTGTATTTTTTTATGACAGCCATTTGTTTTCTCTTTCGCTGCCCCGTTTTCTTCAATTTTTGTCATCCTTTAGCTTCGTAGTTGGCTGCCCTATCCCTCTCTTTCTTTGATTTTGACCTTCTCTTTGTTTTCTTGCCTTCTTTTCCTCATCTTCTTTTGTTTCAGCCCTCTTTTCCTTTGCTCTTTTGGCTCTCATTCAAACTTCTTCTTTTTCCTTTTTGCAAAGTTCGAGAAAAGTTTCTAGTAAAGGTAAATCACTCTCATTTTTTACGCAAATTTTAATGATAGTAGAGTTGTATGCTTTTTTCTGAAAAGCCCTTTGAAGGATTAAATTCCTAAAGGCAAATTGTAATAATTTCAATAAAGTACTTTTGTTTGAGTGGGGTTTTTAAGTTCCCACTCTCATCCTCCCCCATTTGGGGAGGCTTGTGTTGTGTTTACTTGTGTAAGCTTAGGTTAGATTTGCTTGTCTTCATCATTATTTGCATCTTATTCTTAGAATAATTGTTAATCCATCACATCTAATTCATTAATTAAGTTGATTATTCTATTTTACATTGTTTATCTTTCTAAGTAAATCAACTGCTTAAATCTCTTGAATCACACCATAAGGTGGATCAAGAGTACTCTCTGTCGGAGAGTTTAATAACTCATCTTAGCTTCTTGTTCACATTTGTTTAATCAATTAACTCTTAAGTAAGACACTTGAACTTGCAGAAACACAAGTCAAGAGCACTCTCTATCGGGGAGCATCTTAGTATTTGCATCATCCTTGCATTAGTCTCATCTAGATTAGATAAGACTCTTGAACCTTCGTCATAAGACAAGGTCAAGAGCGTTCTCTGTCGGAGAGTCTAATTAATTAACTTAATAAAATCTTCAACACACACACCCTTTTAATTAATTAACTCCCTTCCCTCCTTGCCGGAGTATGCTCTGACCGATCTCTGATCGGAATACCCAGAAACGGCACTGGATCTTTAGACTCCACAAGAGTAACTTAATTAAAACTTTCCCCCCATAACCAACGCACCGGCGTTATTTCGTTTAAATATCGAGGCATGTGGGCAAATTCCATGTGTGGGCGCCGGGCTACCTAATCTGGGCACATGTAGTTAAGTTATTGAACACTTACCTGTGATCCTAGACAGGTCCATCATGTCTTCGAACGGAGCCACTGAAGGTATTTCCGGTTAGGACATCCAGCTACCGTAAGCAAGACCACTATTAAAAACTCTTAAAATCTACCAAGAGCACTTGCAAAATCTAATACTCACTAGCTTAATTCCTAGATTTTATTTCATGCATTTATTTGACTCCATAAGGCATTGGTCTTTTGTTATATTTGATTAATTTTCTATCTTGATCAACTATCTATGGTCCATTTCAATTGATTATATTTGAATGCTTAAGTTATAAGTCTGGAATCTTTGCTTATCTGTGTGATCTCTTGTTAGCAACGTGGATTGCTTTGATTAATCATTATCCCCTTAATATTAATCATTTTAAATCACAATAACTCCTAAACAACACCCATCCGCATCCAAAACATCCAAAACTTAACTTAAACATTGAGCCATAGAGAACTCTTTGTTAGGGACTACCCCCCTTGGCTTCGTTAGGAGTTGGCCTAAATGGAGGAGCTAGGAGTAGGTGACAATACCTAGCTTTGTGCTTGCCCCCAAGGTCACACCTCTCCCACTTTCTCAAGTGAGGAGACAACTTTCAATTGATTTCTGCGGCTGGTGTGCAATCGGCAGACAACACCCGCCATCCCGATCAATTCTGGAAATATGAGTGAGTTCTAAGACCAACGTTATGCTCTACGTGACCAATGCGCCCCACTATCCTGCACAAGCAAACGTCAACAATATTAGATTTGTTGTATCATGAAAGAAAAGATAGATCTACAGAAAAGTAACAAGATGTAACCATAGATCACAATGAAGCTAATGAAAACCCCCTGATACAAGACGAAGACAATCCAAGGGAGTTGAGGTCCCCCTGCAAAAACACTACAGCTGAAAATGACCTTCTGTAGACAAGATAATTATCCCGAAAAAAAATATAGATCTCACACAATATTCCGAATGCTAGGAAGCAAAAGACTCTCCAATCACCACTGAAGAACATCAGATGCAAAGCAGATCCAAAAAATATCCACAGAAAAAGTCTTTCTATTCATCACATTCAAGAGCCAAAGACCCCTTACAAATGAGAAGCTCTCTCCTTTAAATAGAAATGAAAAAATCAAAATTCTAACCACTTTCAAAACGAGTGGCTAAGATTAAAAGATATAAATGTTCTAATTAATGGTTGAGATGAGCTTAACATAAAATACATGGATCAATATAACCATAAAGTACCAAAGTGGACTAGATCACCCATAAAGAGGGTACCCCATTCAACAAAAAATAAATGAAGCACGTGGTGGGTCCATGGAGTGTTAACTAACTCCCTCTAGGTGCCCCATGGCACAATAAAATAATATAATATTTTAATTTTTTAAATTTGTGCCTCCTAGAGGAAATCGTGAGCCTCCCAAAAGCTCCAGAAAATAATATAAAAATGCCCGAAAAATAGGTGTGGGCCCAATCAGGTGCTGCAACAGTTGGAGAAGGTGCGGAGGACATCACACTCATCAACATGACTCATCCCATGTCATTTCCTTGCCTTAGTAGCCCAGATCGATTTCTTCAATAGCCATTTAATCATTTTTTAATCTACTTCGGGAAACGTGAACTTGCCAAAACAACCTCCTAGGGTGCCTGTGTTGTCAAACTGAGCCCACCAGGCTCTCTGGGATGGGGGTACTATGGTACAATCAAGTGGCTGCACGCCCTATGCCCCATACAGTGCCGCAGGAGATCCCAATAAAACTTCTCCCTGCTCAGACACATCATCCTGTGAAGGAAAACTGCATCAAAAAGGTAAAATGGGCCTGATCATCTCTGCAAGTGCCCGAAACTAAAAATAAGATATCTCACTAGACTCAGAGAGTCCAAATCCATCTAGGGTGCATACTCATACCCCTACCAGGTCTCCGCCTGATCATATACAATATCTAATAGACAATATAATCACCTGTAAATGATCAGATACCAATAATAAAACTCAGGCTATCATCCATCTGCTGCAAGTGTTACAATGCTAAGACATGCTCCACAAATCATTCAAGTAGCATTTATAACAGGTAGCAGTTACCTCACTGGCGGTACATCAACCAAATACATATATAGGGTTTTATTTATTATTTACTCAGACCAGACTTTCAGGACTATACTCACTTCATAGTTGTAGTCAATTTGCTAGTGAAGGTGAAGGCTGAAATTGACAAGGCTAGGGTAAATGATGACTATCGACTTAACATCATGACACTTTGGATATGGGAAGGGAATACTCACTATAACCACATGCCGGACAAACAACAACACAAGGAATGGCAGTGTCTCACAAATGGTTGAGTTGTTCAGAGAGTGCTTGTTCAACTTAGGCATCATGTCTACATCAAGTTTGATGTTGGTTCATTAGGACCATCAATTTTATTTCCATGCCTTTTTGGCCTATATGACATTTTGGGGACTTCAGCAGTGCTTAAAAGCACAGCGAACTGCAGCTTTCCTCTAGAACATATTCAAATTTATAAGGTCAACAATATTTTGATATAGCATATATTTAACCATTGCTTTTGGGACCTTTTCTTATACCCTTCACGGAGTATTTTAGCATTTCATTGCTCTTGCCCTTTGCTTGTATATGTTAAGAAACACATTTTAGAATTTACATTTTTCATGGGCGCATATATAGACATTTCCAATACAAGTAGTACATGAGCTTTCAGTTTTAGCCAACAACATCTCAAGTGACTAGGGGGAGTTCTGCGTAGTGCCAAACATCGGGACAACTGACCAGAATGATTTAGGCATACAATCCAACTCACCAAAGGCAAGTTTTGTCACCAACTCAGAGCTGAGACACACTATAAACTCCGAGGTTTGTCCAGCAAAGGTTCTAGTGGGGAAAGGTCCTCCATGCCATAAGTCAAGTAGTAAGTTGGGTTAAAAAAAAAACTGGAAGATAATGGATGGGTGGAGACAGTGAAAGATGAATCCAGCACTAGCAAGCCAAAGAATGGTGGGAATGACTACCTCTATTCTCCCTAGGGAGGGTAAAACCAATGAGTATGGATCAGGAACTTCCAAGTCTAAGTAGGGACACCAATACATAACACAAATACATCCAAGTCCATATATTTATGACCGCCAAATCATGACACTAAATGCTAGTGTATGTCACAAAGATGAGTATAAGAGCAATGATAACCATAACACAATAAAATAAATGCCGAGTCATAACCATGCAAATAATCCATCTGAACCATCATCTATCCAATGAGAAAGCACTAATATAAACCTGGGCATCAATAATTGCTCTATAAATGACTAAATGGCTACATCAGTCCTCAAATCTGAGTGTCTTGAGACTCAGTTCTAATTTGGGAGAGTACAATAGTCCATAACAACATAATGATCCATCAAAACTGCTCATCTCAGCATCTCATATGTAAGAGATCTGGCTGAAAAATGTACTGTGTCTGAAAAATAGAATATGGTAGCCCGACTACTATATATGTGATAACATCTGGCTCCAGTTGGGACAAGTGCTTTGCTTAAAAGAGCGCTTGAGAACCTCACAATCTCTGGTCCTCGTACTTTGCTTCTCGCATCCTCGATCAATCCTTCCAGCTTTGCAACTGCTACCAAAATGTCACCGACTACTTGCAGCATGTCCAGAGCTATACGAAACTCACAGACCGGTCGTCAGAACAATATGTGGATCTTATATAAAATACTGAAATAAAAATGCATGAAATCGAAAAACAGAAAATAAATTTAATCTATAACCATAACTTTCAATAAAAGTTTGATTTTTTTATTTTGCAGGATAATAGAAATCAAAACTATACTAAGACCTCCAAAGGTGAGCTTCAAGCAAAAATGCAAGATTCTATACTACTACCGGGAAGGGCTTATTCATGTCCTACCTACTCTAACCTAACCCATTAGGCAAGTGCTAAGTAAAATGATAGATCCAATGTAACCACTTGCTAAAATGATCAATTGTTCTTTCTTTACAGTTAATTACCCAACAAGCCAGAGATGGTTGAGAAGCAATGTATATGAGAATTGAAACCATTCTCACTTGTTGTTTGAAATTCAAAGAAAGATCTAGAATGACATCATGCCAAGGTTTAAATTGACTTTTTAGAAACTCATACATCAAGATACTGATAGGATCATAAAATGTATGTGACTTCGTACCTGATGGAAGAAGGCAATATGACTCATGATTCAACCACTTCAAACAGTTCTTTGTTTTCTCCTCTACCTTACTAGGACATTAATTCTATTTACTCAAGAAGAAATGGGAGAATCAAATGGTGACAAGTTGTAATCTAATGAAACTGTGAATGAGATCAAGCCCATTTGTTGTTTAAAAATGGAGAAAAGATGAAATTGATCTTTATACACCTCCTCCAGCCATCCATAATGCAGATTTACAAATTGAAAAAAATTATTCATTACAGATGACTGAGAAGAGATATGAAGTGCATTTTCCCCAATTACATGATAATGCTTAAACTCCTGATTAAATATTTTGAAAGTGACAACTTGATTAAAAGACAAACCCATACAAGAAGACTTGAAAAGTTGGAATGGGAGGGTGGATTGAAAATTTTCTCCCAGACTTGGAATAATTGATCTTAGAATTTGATGAGAGGAAAGAGCTTTCAAATTAATTCCAGGAGTGATTTCAAGATTCGAAACAAGGTCAGTATCCACACATTGAACCAACATATTCTGATTAAGGATTGGATGAAGAATTCTATCGATACTATCAGGACAAGGCTCCTCATTGCAATGTTCTTGATCAAGTTCACTTATAATTGTATCATCATGTGATTGTTCTTCTTTAGGCTCTAGATAAGGAAAAACATCAATAAGTTTGGTTTCAGTTTCCCCATCACTCTTGCAGGCGTGCTCTTCAATCACAATATGACCACAAGATTGCTCTTCAACAGAAGTTTGATTGATTTAATCAAAGCTTGAATCCAGATTCAGATGGCTTGAATACTGACTCAAATTATCGTCAATTAGGCAATGACTATGGAGTTGCTCTTCTAAAGGCTCTTTAATGGACTCACAAATGGAAGGCTCAACTATGGATGTTTCTTGATTGTTAGGTTCCCTTCGACAGATTAAATCCAATATTTGCTTTGTGACTGCTTCAAGTAATAATAACAAAGTATCTTGTATGATTTGATTGATATCCTTCCTAATTTCAGCATGAGGATTTGAAACATTATCCTCAAAGTACTCTATAACATTCTTATGGATTGCAGGCACGCTCATAATTTCTAACATTTCAGGAGAGGAATGATCCATTTGAGAAAGCAAATTGCCAATATACTGATTATAATCATTGCTAGATTCATACTCTAAAGAATCATCAGTGTTCCTACCCCACTTATCTATTAACAGATCTGTTAACATGTCATATCTAGTGATGGATTCTGGTGCTAAATGATCAAACCATAGTTGAACATCCCCTTGCAAGGATTCTCCTAAGGCTCGCATAAAAACATCTTCATTGTCCGCACCTCTAATTTCCATGTAATCCTAGAGAATGTCCAAATGAATTTCAATAGATATATCATTATTTCCACTAAACTGGGGCAACCTCCTAGTGTAATCGTTTGGTATAGGATGAGGTGCTCCTGGTATTTCAGAAAAGTCAAAAGTGTTGATTTTTGTACCTAGGCAAATGTTCCCTAGGTGACTTTAATTTTTGCCTAAAGTCACTTTAAGAGGGAAAAAGGTGACCCTCACATTAAATGTCACTTAATGAGACTTTATAACAATAAAGTCACTTTTTGATAAATTTAAGTGGGTGAGTGATTTTATTTATGGGAAATAAATAAAAGTGATTTTCACTCTCATTCAATCTCATCCGTTGATTTGATTCTTTCTCCACCATTGGATTAAGAAACTCACTTAGGGTAAACAAAAAGGCTGAGGGAGGCAAAAGGGCACTTCACTTGTTCATTTTTCAGGAAAAGAGAAGAGAAGAGCACTGGAAGAGAAGGACGAGGGTTTTCTTCACTTGCTGAAAAAAAAAAATTCATGCACAGAAATCGAGGAGTATGAACATTTAATGCTGGCACAGTTTCCAAGAAGAGGTACGGCCTGCATTTATTACAGTACGGCTGCATTTAATATTGCACAGAATTTGAGGTGAGTACGGCCTGTCTGTTGGCTGTACGACTGCATTAAATTCAGCACAGAAATCGAGGAAGATATCAGCATTTATATTGGCACAGTTTTCGAGGTTGAGTACGGCCTGCATTAAATTGCTGGCACAAATATCGAGACAGTACGGTGCATTTATTGCTGGTACGATTTTCTGAGCTACTGTACGGACTGTTTTGTTGGCACAGTTTTCGAGGTGATGTACGGCCTGTTTGCTGCTGTACATTAGCATTTATTTCAGGCACAGAAATCGAGAAGGGTGTACGGCTGGGTTTGCTGAGCACATTTCCAGACTTTGTGAAAAAGTTTGCCGGTGGAGATAAGTTGTATTTTCCACTATTTTTCTGTCCTGTACTTTGCTGAAGAAATAATAAAGATCTCTCCTCTCTGACTGGTTTTCCCCGTGGGGGTTTTTCCAGGGCTGATTAGCCAAAAATCTCTGTGTAAATTTTTATGGTGTGCATGCCTTTGTTTTCAGCCTGTTAGTGTTTTTTCTGCGTGTTTAAAATTGTTCAGGAAAATTTTTTAAGTAGCTTCAAGCCTATGCAAAACCGACTGAAGTGAAAAACACAATTTGTTCATTTAAACCAGCAAGCAGTAAAACTCAGTTTTTCAACATGGTATCAGAGCAAAGGGGGCAGAAATAGTGATTTTTGCAGACACACAGAAATTTGCAGCATTCAGAAATTTTTGTTATTTTACTTCTGT
>LPNX010567317.1:123663-135650 GCA_001517045.1 Pseudotsuga menziesii
CAGATCCGGATGTTGAGATCGGAGAATGGGGGTGAGTTCACCTCCAAGGAGTTCGATGCTTACTGCAGGCAGGAGGGGATACAGAGACAGCTGACGGTTTCTTATACTCCTGAGCAGAACGGAGTAGCTGAGAGGAAGAACAGGGCTATTGTGGGGGCAGCCAGGGCGATGCTCCATGATCAGGGACTACCTTTCTTTCTTTGGGCTGAGGCATGTAGTACTGCAGTTTATCTGCAGAACAGGAGTCCTCACAGGGCAGTGGGGAGCAAGACTCCTGAGGAGATGTATTCGGGCAAGAAGCCTGAGGTGAGCCACTTTCGTATATTTGGCTCGATGACTTACTCTCACGTCCCTTTTGAGAAGAGGACGAAGTTTGATCCCACTGCAGAGAGAGGTATCTTTGTGGGATATGATGAGACTTCGAAGGCTTATCGGATTTACTTACCTTGTTCGCGGAAAGTTGTTGTCCGCCGGGAAGTAAAGTTTGATGAGGAGAGAACCTTCCGAAAGTCCAGAGAGTTAGAGCAGGGGGAGACACCAGCTCCCACACCTCAGCAGGTACAGGCTTCTTCGATAGAGCTTACAGGTCCACAGGTTTCTGGAGGGACAGGATCACAGGGTACAGGTACTGCATCTACTAGTTCAGTGGTTCAGGTGACAGGCTCTTCAGGGACAGTGTCTGGGACAGGTACAGGTTTGAGTCCTCAGGTGACAGCATCGGCAGGCACAGGATCTTCAGTTACTGGTCCTCGGTGTTTTGGACCTTCAGGTACAGGGACTTCCTCAGATGAGGAGGAGCAGCCTTCAAGGAAGAGGAAGCCTAAGTGGCTTCAGGAGACCTTGAAGGATGCAGAGGCAGTTGGTAGACCCCGGGAGAGGATCAGGGCAGTAGTGGAGCCTGAGAGGCTTGGTGTGGTCCGGGATGATATGGCTCTTGTTGCATGCCTTCGTGACTTTGAGCCATCTACTTTTGAGGAGGCTTCCCAGCATCTGGTTTGGAGAGAGGCCATGATGGAAGAATACCATTCCATCATGAAGAATGATGCATGGGAGATAGTTCCGAGACCGGAGGGGAAGTCAGTTGTGACTTCCAGATGGCTTTACAAGGTAAAGCATGCTGCGGATGGCAGCGTAGAGAAGTACAAGGCTTGATTTGTGGCGCGGGGATTCTCACAGGTTGAGGGAGTCGACTATGATGAGACTTTTGCTCCAGTTGCACGATATTCTTCTATCAGGGCAGTGATTTCTATAGCAGCAGAGATGGGTTGGAGGATCCACTAGATGGATGTGAAGACCGCATTTCTCAATGGTCTTCTGCAGGAGGAAGTATATCTAGAGCAGCCACAGGGATTCGAGATACATGGGAGGGATTCTCATGTGTGCAGGCTGAAGAAAGCCTTGTATGGATTGAAGCAAGCTCCTAGAGCTTGGTACCCCAGGATTGATGAGTATCTGACATCGATGGGATTTCAAAAGAGTGAGGCTGATCCCAACCTTTACTTCATTGTGGTTGGGGGGGATTCGCTCATTCTTTTGTTGTATGTTGATGATCTGTTCATCACAGGTGCTGAGCGTCTCATTGCACATTGCAAGAGAGACTTAGCTTCGGAGTATGAGATGACCGATATTGGGCTGATGCACTATTATTTGGGGATGGAGGTTTGGCAGGAGCCTGGGCATATTTTCCTTGGACAGGGAAAGTATGCAGCTGATATTCTGAGGAGATTTAGGACGGAGGACTGCAGGCCTATGTCTACACCTATGATCACCAACTGGAAGCAACTCCATGCTTCCGAGGGCCAGTTGGTGGATCCCACTGTATATTGTCAGCTTATTGGGTCGTTGATGTACCTGGTCAACACCAGGCCAGATTTGTGCTTTGCGGTGAACACTCTTAGCCAGTTCATGGTTGAGCCTAGGAGTGTGCACTGGACAGCTGCAAAGCACATTTTGAGATATCTTGCAGGGACAGTGGACTATGGTCTGGACTACAGGGGTTCGGATGGAGTCGGATTGGTTGGTTTTACAGATTCAGACTAGGCAGGTTGCGTGCGGGATCGGAAGAGCACTTCCGGTTGTTGTTTCAGTTTGGGCTCGGCAGCAGTGTCGTGGTTCAGCCGGAAACAGAGATCCGTTGCATTGAGTTCGGCTGAGGCTGAGTATATGGCAGCCAGTCAGGCTACTTGTGAAGCATTGTGGCTTTGCAATCTTTTGGTAGATTTGTTTGATCAGGAGCTTAGGCCTACGGTGATCTACTGCGACAATCAGAGTTGCATTCAGCTCTCTGAGAATCCAGTGTTTCATGACAGGTCAAAGCACATAGAGATCAGATATCATTTCATCTGAGACTACGTTCAGAGAGGGGCAGTTGAGCTTCGGCATATTTCTACTGATGAGCAGGTAGCTGACATCTTGACGAAGTCTTTGGGGAGGGGTAAGTTCATCTTCTTCAGAGATAAGTTGGGAGTGGTACGGAACACCTTCGTCGGTAAGAGGGAGTGTTAGTTTTTGTACCTAGGCAGATGTTCCCTAGGTGACTTTAATTTTTGCCTAAAGTCACTTTAAGAGGGAAAAAGGTGACCCTCACATTAAAAGTCACTTAATGAGACTTTATAACAATAAAGTCACTTTTTGATAAATTTAAGTGGGTGAGTGATTTTATTTATGAGAAATAAATAAAAGGGATTTTCACTCACATTCAATCCCATCCATTGGATTGATTCTTTTTCCACCATTGGATTAAGAAACTCACTTAGGTCAAACAAAAAGGCTGAGGGAGGCAAAAGGGCATTCACTTTCATGTTTTCAGGAGAAGAGAAGAGCTGAGAGAGAGGAGGTCGAGTTTGCTGAAGGAGGTCACGATTTTCCAGAAGAAGAGAGATTGCTGCACAGAAATCGAGGAACATTGAATGCACAGAAATCGAGGTGTTTTACCTTCATTTATTGCTGGTACTTTTGCACAGGAATCGGGGGAAGTACGGCCTGCATTTATTGCACCATACGGTCTGCATTTAATTTCCAGAAATCGATGTACGACCTGTAGGTACGGGCTTCATTAATGCTGCACAGTTTTCGAGGAAGAGTACGGCCTGGTTAAATGCTGTACGGACAGCATTAAATTTCAGCACAGAAATCGAGGTACGGCCTGTGTGTACGGTCTGCAATTTTTGGCACAAAATTCGAGGAAGAAGTACGGCCTGTTTTGCTGCTGTACAGCTGCATTTATTGGCACTGTTTTCTAGGAGATGTACGGCCTGTTACTGCTGGACATTTGCATTTGATTTTTGCACAGAAAAGAAGAAGGGTGTACGACTGGTTCGCTGAGCACTAATTTCCAGACTTTGAGATAAAGTTTGCCGGTGGAGATAAGTTGTATTTTTTCACCATTTTTCTGTCCTGTACTTTGCTGAAGAATAATAAATATCTCTCCTCTCTCTGACTGGTTTTCCCAGTGGGGGTTTTTCCAGGGCTGATTAGCCAAAAATCTCTGAGTCAAATTTATGGTGTGCATGTATTTGTTTCAGCCTGTTAGTATTTGATTTTACTGTGTGTTTAAAATTGTTCAGCAAAATTTTTAAGTAGCTTCAAGCCTATGCAAAACCGGCTGAAGTGAAAAACACAAATTGTTCATTTAAACCAGCAAGCAGTAAAACTCAGTTTTTCAACAGTCTGACCTCCATCTATCCCTTTCGTTTATTTGTCTTGTAGTTTCAATCATGTTTTTTGGTTAATTCCTTCATGTGCTTCAAACATACATCTGAATTCGTTATGATTTATGGGATGGGTTCGCTTCTCAGTGGAGTTGTGTTGTGGAGTTGCCAGGTGAACGAATTGCCGTGTTCACCAACGGATAATGTCGTAGGAAAGGTGAGGTATGTCGAACCAAGGTAGGCCTCTACCTCCCCGGCAACGATGCCAAAATGTTGTCACCAACCTTGTAGTTTCCTATGTGAGATAGATCCGGATGGACCGCAGCGGGACACGCAATTAAGGAGGTGAAACCAAGACTGCCTAGACTCCCAAATGGATGGTTGTCACGCCAATCAAGGTAGTCTTTGCTTTATGTTACCTAAGTCTAAGATAACAACGAGGGGAGACCCAGATCCACTCCCGACAGGAGAGATCAAATTTAGACACCAGATCAGATCAAGTATGGCTTGAGGTACGTAAGGTGTAAGGAAATTGGAAACTCTAGATCTATGGAAGATGATACTAAGTGGACTAGGGCTTTGGATGAGGGCTTCAGTCGTATGAGGGTTGATCCAAAGTGGAATACAAGTGACCTATCGGGGTAATACTAGATCTAGGGTTGAGGTACTAGCAACTGATGAAGATAGCTGTTGTCTTGGGAAACATAACCGAGGTAGGGTGAGTAAGGACAGAGTTGGGACTGTCTAGTACTACAGGGATAGACTCAATGAGAGATATGACAATGTCAGATTACTTGAGTCATTAAGGAGCAGTCAACTTTCAGGGGAAAGAGGTCAAAAGAGGGCTAGCGCTAGGCTTGGAGATCAGTGCCTATTGGGCCTTGGGCAATGGAGTCAGTATCTGCACGGTGTTAAAGTGAACCCACCTGGGATATGCCTTGATCTATGGACCCAGAAAAGTGTTTGGCTCGGAAGATTCAGTTTACAGGGAAACCAGCCGAAGGAGGGTTAGCGCTAGGGTTTGGAGAGGTAGATCTGCAGATCTAGGACAACCAGGAGACTATCACCTCAACATTGGAGGAGAGATGAGATCAGAATGGCCTGATCTACAAACCCAAGTCAGAAAATGTCAGAAAAAATCAGATCTGGAAAAGTCAAAATCTGATGAGGGAAGCTAGGATGCTGAAAGTCAGATTTTCAGATCTAGGGCTGCCTGGCAGGAACTAGCTTAGCGTTGGGGGTGTTCTGGAGTGAGGGAGACCTGATCTACAAACCCAAGTGATCAAATCTGGAAAAGTCAAAATTTCAGTAGGGGCGTTGGGGTTTGAGCAGTCAAAAAGCCAGATCTACGGTTAATTGGTCACAATCTGGACAGCGTTGAGGAGGATTTGGTGAGAGGGGTGCCCAATCTACAAAATCCAGTGCTGGTTTGTCCAAATATCGAGCGGTTCCCCGATTAAGTATTTTTTTAGATTTTTTTTTATTTAGGAGATTTTCAGAAAATTTGAAGAAAAGCAGGTACAATGGATTGAAATATGGAAGAGAGGAGACTAACCTGTAGATCTTACCTGGAAATGCTTGTAGATGCCTTGATGATGATGATCCCTGCCATCTGATCAATTCTGAAAATATGAGTGAGTTCTAAGACCAACATTATGCTCCACGTGAGCAATGCGCCCCACTATCCCGCACAAGCAAACGTCAACAATGTTAGATTTTCTATATCATGAAAGAAAAAATAGATCTACAAAAAATTAACAAGATGTAACCATAGATCACAATGAAGCTTGAGGTACAAATTTAGACACCAGATCAGATCAAGTATGGCTTGAGGTACGTAAGGTGTAAGGAAATTGGAAACTCTAGATCTATGGAAGATGATACTAAGTGGACTAGGGCTTTGGATGAGGGCTTCAGTCGTATGAGGGTTGATCCAAAGTGGAATACAAGTGACCTATCGGGGTAATACTAGATCTAGGGTTGAGGTACTAGCAACTGATGAAGATAGCTGTTGTCTTGGGAAACGTAACCGAGGTAGGGTGAGTAAGGACAGAGTTGGGACTGTCTAGTACTAAAGGGATAGACTCAATGAGAGATATGACAATGTCAGATTACTTGAGTCATTAAGGAGCAGTCAACTTTCAGGGGAAAGACGTCAAAAGAGGGCTAGCGCTAGGCTTGGAGATCAGTGCCTATTGGGCCTTGGGCAATGGAGTCAGTATCTGCACGGTGTTAAAGTGAACCCACCTGGGATATGCCCTGATCTATGGACCCAGAAAAGTGTTTGGCTCGGAAGATTCAGTTTACAGGGAAACTAGCCGAAGGAGGGTTAGCGCTAGGGTTTGGAGAGGTAGATCTGCAGATCTAGGACAACCAGGAGACTATCACCTCAACATTGGAGGAGAGATGAGATCAGAATGGCCTGATCTACAAACCCAAGTCAGAAAATGTCAGAAAAAATCAGATCTGGAAAAGTCAAAATCTGATGAGGGAAGCTCGGATGCTGAAAGTCAGATTTTCAGATCTAGGGCTACCTGGCAGGAATTAGCTTAGCGTTGGGGGTGTTCTGGAGTGAGGGAGACCTGATCTACAAACCCAAGTGATCAAATCTGGAAAAGTCAAAATTTCAGTAGGGGCGTTGGGGTTTGAGCAGTCAAAAAGCCAGATCTACGGCTAACCGGTCACAATCTGGACAACGTTGAGGAGGATTTGGTGAGAGGGGTGCCCAATCTACAAAATCCAGTGCTAGTTTGTCCAAATATCGAGCGGTTCCCCAATTAAGTATTTTTTTAGATTTTTTTTTCTTTAGGAGATTTTCAGAAAATTTGAAGAAAAGCAGGTATAATGGATTGAAATATGGAAGAGAGGAGACTAACCTGTAGATATTACCTGGAAATGCTTGTAGATGCCTTGATGATGATGATCCCTGCCATCCTGATCAATTCTGAAAATATGAGTGAGTTCTAAGACCAACATTATGCTCCATGTGAGCAATGCGCCCCACTATCCTGCACAAACAAACGTCAACAATGTTAGATTTTCTATATCATGAAAGAAAAAATAGATCTACAAAAAAGTAACAAGATGTAACCATAGATCACAATGAAGCTAATGAAAACCCCTTGATACAAGATGAAGACAATTCAAGGGAGTTGAGGTCCCTCTGCAAAAACGCTCCAGCTGAAAACGCCCTTCTGTAGACAAGACAATGATCCCGAAAAAAGATATAGATCTCACACAATATTCCGAATGCTAGGAAGCAAAAGATTTTCCCATCACCACCGAAGAACATCAGATGCAAAGCAGATCCCAAAAATATCCATAGAAAAAGTCTTTCTATTCATCACATTCAAGAGCCAAAGACCCCTTACAAGTGAGAAGCTTTCTCCTTTAAATAGAAATGAGAGAACCAAAATCCTAACCACTTTCAAAACGAGTGGCTAAGATTAAAAGATATAAATGTTCTAATCAATGGTTGAGATCATCTCAACATAAAATACATGGATCAATATAACCATAAAGTACCAAAGTGGAGTAGATCACCCATAAAGAGGGTACCCCACTCAACAAAAAATAAATGAAGCACATGGTGGGTCCATGGAGTTTTAACTAACTCCCTCTGGGTGCCCCATGGCACAATAAAATGATATAATATTTTAATTTTTTGAATTTGTGCCTCCTAGAGGAAATCGTGAGCCTCCCAAAAGCTCCAGAAAATAATATAAAAATGCCCGAAAAATAGGTGTGGGCCCAATCAGGTGCTCCAACTGTTGGAGAAGGTGCGGAGGACATAACACTCATCATCATGACTCATCCCATGTCATTTCCTTGCCTCAGTAGCCCAAATCGATTTCTTCAATAGCCATTTAATCATTTTTTAATCTACCTCGGGAAACTTGAACTTGCCAAAATAGCCTCCTAGGGTGCCTACGTTGTCAAACTGAGCCCACTAGGCTCTCTGGGATGGGGGTACTATGGTACAATCAAGTGGCTGCACCCCCTATGCCCCATACAACGCCCTAGGAGATCCTAATAAAGCATCTCCTTGCTCAGACACATCATCCTGTGAAGCAAAACTGCATCAGAAAGGTAAAATGAACCTGATCATCTCTGCAAGTGCCCAGAACTGAAAATAAGCTATCTCACTAGACTCAGAGAGTCCAAATTCATCTAGGGTGCATACTCATACCCCTACCAGGTCTCCGCCTGATCATCAACAATATCCAATAGACAATATAATCACCTGTAAATGACTAGATACCAATAATAAAACTCAGGCTATCATCCATCTGCTGCAAGTGTTACAATGCTAAGACATACTTTACAAATCATTTAAGTAACATTCATAACAAGTAACAATTACCTCACTGGCGGTACATTAAGCAAATACATATATAGGGTTTTATTTATTATTTACTTAGACCAGACTTTCAGGACTATACTCACTTCATAGTTGTAGTCAATTTGCTAGTGAAGCGTGAAGGCTGAAATTGACAAGGCTAGGGTAAATGATGACTACCAACTTAACATCATGACACTTTGGATATGGGAAGGGAATACTCACTATAACCACATGCCGGACAAGCAACAACACAGGGAATGGCAGTGTCTCACAAATGGTTGAGTTGTTCAGAGAGTGCTTAGTCAACTTAGGCATCATGTCTACATCAAGTTTGATGTTGGTTCATTAGGACCATCAATTTTATTTCCATGGTTGTTTTGGCCTATATGACCTTTTGGGGACTTCAGCAGTGCTTAAAAGCATAGCTAACTGCAGCTTTCATCTAGGACATATTCAAATTTATAAGGTCAACAATATTTTGATATAGCATATATTTAACCATTGCTTTTGGGACCTTTTCTTATACCCTTCATGGAGTATTTTAGCATTTCATTGCTCTTGCCCTTTGCTTGTATATGTTAAGAAACACATTAGAATTTACATTTTCCATGGGCGCATATATAAACATTTCCAATACAAGTAGTACATGAGCTTTCAGTTTTAGCCAACAACATCTCAAGTGACTAGGGGGAGTTATGCACAGTGCCAAACATCGGGACAACCGACCAGAATGATTTAGGCATACAATCCAACTCACCAAAGGCAAGTTCTGTCACCAACTTAGAGCTGAGACACACTATAAACATGGAGGTTTGTCTAACAAAGGTTCTAGCGGGCAAAGGTCCTCCATGCCATAAGTCAAGTAGTAAGTCGGGTTAAAAAAAAAACTGGAAGATAATGGATGGGTGGAGACAGTGAAAGATGATGCCAACACTAGCAAGCCAAAGAATGGTGGGAATGACTACCTCTATTCTCCCTAGGGAGGGTAAAACCAATGAGTATAGATCAGGAACTTCCAAGTCCAAGTAGGGACACCAATACATAATACAAATACATCCAAGTCCATATATTTATGACCGCCAGATCATGACACTAAATGCTAGTGTATGTCCCAAAGATGAGTATAAGAGCAATGATAACCATAACACAATAAAATAAATACTGAGTCATAACCATGCAAATAATCCATCTAAATCATCATTTATCCAATGAGAAAGCACTGATATAAACCTGGGCATCAATAACTGCTCTGTAAATGACTAAATGGCTACATCAGTCCTCAAATCTAAGTGGCCTGAGACTCAGTCCTGATATGGGAGAGTACAATAGTCCATAACAACAATAATGATCCGTCAAAACTGCTGATCTTGGCATCTCATATGTAAGAGATCTGGCTGAAAAATGTACTGTGTCTGAAAAATAGAATATGGTAGCCCAACTACTATATATGTGATAACAAGCAGTTACATCTAATTTTAATAAAGTCACCATTTACTTTATGAAATAAGTGCACGTTATCTCATAAAGTCACTTTATAAAATTAAAACAATGGAATACTTTATAAAAAGTCCCATTACATAAGAGTCACCTTTAAAACTTTATAAAACACCATTACAAAGTAAAGTAGCCTAGCTAGTGCATGGTCACTTCCGCATACAAAACAAAAACATGTGGAGTGCCTCCAGAGCTAAATCACTAACATACGCTACTGCTGTAGCTTGCTGGAGATAAATTGTGGGTTAAATATTTCGTCAAACACTTTGGGTGACAATGGCTGTAGCTTGCTAATTTGTTTAGAGTTTTGGAGAGTTTGGATTGTTTGGACCAATAATTATTCCCTTCAATGGATTACACACTTATAATGGACATTGCAATAAAGTAGACTCATATGCCAAGGAAACAACAACATAGTAATTTTCAAGCTATTAAAGGCATGAAATACTTCAGTAGTACCTCTTTTGGGTTATTCATATAGCAGCCACACAGTGAGAGCTTTAAATCTGGTATTTATTAATGCTAGCAGACAATTTGAAGTAATATCTCAGCCATATCAAGGTCTGTCCAAAGGGTACAAGCCAAAATGATGATACTCCTATAGATAGAAGTTCATATGCAGCTGGAAAAGATACTCTAACAATGCTTCCTTTCTCGTTGTTCAATGTTGAGCAGGGATGTAGCAGTATAAAGACAAATAATTATGGATTCCAGAGCTGTTAGGAATAACAATGCACTCCACAATGAAGGAAGAACCTCTCTATGACCATCTAGTCAGCACACTATTTAACAGTGTTGATGTTTTTCCTTTTTTTTTCTCACTGTCATGCCCTCTTCTGGGACTCTGTGGCACTTGTAAATGGCAGCAGAGAGAATAAATTCGACCCAATGGAACTCCTGTAGCAGAAATATGGTGAATATGGGCTCCAAAATGCCTGTTGCAGCCTGAAAGTGGCTCGACTCAGAGTTCTTCTGTAGCAGCAATAAGATTCAATGTTTTTCTTGTAACGACAACTTGAAGTAACTCACCCAATGAACTTCTAGAACAGTAATGAGAGTGGGAATTCGACCCCAGCGAATATAGACTGACTTTTAGATGAAAGAGAAGCTATTCAGCATCAAGATTAACCTCTTCTCAAACTCCTGCGTTTTTCCCTTCTTGACAACGAGTGTGCCCTCAACAGAAACCCATACTAACACAACAGAAAAGAGTGGTTACTCCACAAGTTAATTAATTAATTTTGGGTTTTTGGAGTAATAATTAATTTTGACGATAAATAATTACTTGAAAACTTAGGAAGGTGGGTTTAGGGGTTATGTGGATGCTCTGGGTTACAAAATGAACACCGCCATGGCAAAAACAACCTCCTAACCCCACTTTTATGGCTCATAGAAGCTTTACATTTAACTTATTAAAAATAAGCCTGTAAAAAACGAGAAAAATATTTTTTTTAGAATTTAAAAAAAACCTATGGAGGACTTAATACATGTTCATAATGACTCAAAATAATGATTAGCATGGTAATATACATTGACACTTAGGTTTTAATATCCTCTCAAGGCATAACCACCAAGACAATTATTCCAGCTTTGGAGGCTTGAGTGAAAAACTCAAAAATTATTTATCGTTTAAAAACGATAGATAATTAACAAGGAAAAAACACTTTGGAATAATGTATTGATGACTAAGTCCTAGGAAATCAAACCATTTACATAAATTCATCATGCTAAGTCATTTTATTATATTTCTCCATGGGATATGAACATGTTAAAAAAAATTTAAAAAGGGCCTAGGAAGGCTTGCATGGACTTTTGAACTCGGAATTTGAACAAGTTATTGTTCATCTCTGGTGGCTCACTTAAATAGCCAACTTAATGCATCTTAGTTGGTAACAATGCCAACAAATAAGTGGGAGATGAACTCAACTAACAAAGGATAATCCTATCGGAAACCATACATCTAATACAACACTGACACTGCTCCACTGTTCCTAATTAACACTCGAGAAAACAATGATCACCAGAGATATTACTACCAAGATAAGTCTAGTCTACTAAGTGTTGCCGCCTAATTCACACTTTAAGGTGTAGGAAAGTCACAACCTGCTATGTGTGTCCTTGGGGGCAAGTGAGAGCTGGGGACCACTGTCACCTCAGTCCGCAACTCTTCCGTTTAGGCAAGATCCCAACAGAGCCAAGGGGGGTAGTCCCTATGGAAAGACTATGTTCCAGGTTTATTAATTAATTAAGGATTAATTAAAGGGATCGTTTACAGAATGAGGCTAAGACCTTATATAAAACAAGACCAGTGCCTAGATAATGGAGTCAAAAATAAGTTACCATTTTACAAGATTATAAAAAATAAAACAATTTAGAGATTTAAGCTATGATTGAACTTATGGCTTAAGTATTTAACAATGAAATATATGAATAAACCAAATAATTATAGACAATAATGAAATAAAATAAATGTATGGGAAAATGAAACAAACTTGCGAAAT
>LPNX010567317.1:137870-169902 GCA_001517045.1 Pseudotsuga menziesii
AATTTCATGGGTTAATTTTAAGTCTTGGGTGATTAAGATGCAAGATTTATTTTAAAGTGATCACCAAGATGACTTGGGAAATACAGTGTTTGATTGTAGATTGTAGTACAAGAAAAGGAAAATTAGTCTAATTACCTAAGCCCCCACTTCCCCTGTTTTTCATATCCAGCTTGAATTCCCTAAAGGGAGATGACAAGTGGATAGAGGATACACAGGTTTAATGGGTTGTATGATTACTTTAACAGAAAAATAAAATTTGCATGAACAAAAAAAACTTAAGCAAATATTAGCCTACTTCCTACTCTACTTCCTACTCTATTTTATTATAGATTACAAAAGCTTATAAGCTTTGAAGAATACCCCAAGAGACTCTCTTTGGGGTTTACAAAATCAGAAAAATATGGAAGAGAGGTGAGGATTGGAACCCCTTTTGTGCCGGTTGAAGTTGAGGAAATTTTGTGTCTTTTTGGGCAGCAACTCTCATTTACTTATGCACAACCTGTCAAAAACCAGCGAGCTATTCTTCGCTGCAAATCACATAAAACACTAAAAATTTGCTGTTAAAATGTTAGTACAAAGTTTACAATTTTTTACATAAAAAACTGAGTATAAAAAAAAGACAGACAAATATTTTTTACTACTCTGAGCGCTTCGCGTTCTGTCCTCGATCTTTTGAGGTCAGACGTGGGATACCACGATTAAACTCAAAGTGTAAATAAATATAAGCTGAAATCGATATAATTAGAAATTTACAAAAAATTTCTGAATGTAATAAGTGACAGTAATATGTTATTTAGAGGGCTGGAAAATGAGTTTCCAGCCACCTAATTTAGAGGGCTGGAAAATGAGTTTTCAGCCACCTAAATGATGTGAAAATAGCAGAAATAAAAGGGTAAACTAATATATAAGAGGTTAGGGCCCTAAAATAAGAGTTATATTCACTAAACAGTGAATAAAACTCAGTTTAAAACAGGCTGAAAGTAGATGGCCGAATTGAAAATATTGCCAGAATGATGTTTGGAGAGATCCTCTTGGTTGGATAACCTGCAAATATAATCTATGCCTGCAAAATATTGTAATCCTAGAGATGAATACCTAACACTTCCTGCAAAACACTTTGAAAGAAATGTTAAATCATTCATAAGAAAGAGTAAAAACACTTTTACTCTTTAATCTCTCCACAAAACACTTTGTGGAGAGCTAACTAGAAAATATAATAAATGCAAACAAGACAAATACAAAGTTACCTCAAGAATATTAGATCATGGAAAAATTTGCAGCGTAGTACCCCTCCAAAGAAATTTTTATTCAATGGTCCAACTTGGGCAAATCTTCAATACAATGGTAGCAAGAATGAGAGCAAGAAATTCCGGCAGCATAACAATAGCATGAATAATTGTGATTAATGAGGAAGTGAGACCCTCATTNGGGAGTGAGACCCTCATTAAATAGTTGAGATAATCCCCAATTCCTTAATGATAAATGGTTGAGATTAGATCTAAATCTAGGGTTTAATCCACACCACTAGATCTAGGTCTTTTGGCTTTCTATTCTTCTCCATTAATCTCTGCCCTTGGATTAATTTTAAATCAATGGCTTGAAAGCTTAATCCAAGTCTTAACCATATTAACCTTTAGATCTAGGTTATAGACTAAATTTCCACCATTAGATTAGCTTTTATGTTTTGGAAAAATCAAGTAGGCCCACTTAGGCGCCCTCCTCTAAATATGGCAATTTCCTCCAAGTTTAGCGCTCTCTAAAATGTATGTAAAAGTGGGACCAAGAGCTAGCGCCCTCCCCAAATTTAGCTAGCGCTCTACTCATGGTAGCACTCCTCTAAAATAGTGTAGCGCCCTTTTTAGATTGGCCGCCCTCTTTTTATAGTGGCCGCCCTCCAAATATAGTGGCGTCTTCATACTAGCGCCCATCTCCACATTAGGTAGCGCCTCCTTCAAATTAATGTGATGCCCCCATCTTATGATAGCGCCCCTCTTTAAATTGTAGCACATCTCTATTTTGGCAAAAACGTGGGTCCCTTCTTATGGTTTAGCGCTCTCCTCCAAATTTAGCGTGGGCCCCTTTCTATGACAGCGCCTCCATTAAAACGTGGGCCCTCTCTGTATGGTAGCGCTCTCCTCCAAATTTGAGGGTTCTCTAAATGCATGCGCCCTCTCTATATAATGGTTAGCGCTCCTCTATTATAGTTTGACGCCTCCACTTATATGTAGCGCCCTCCTCTAATTAGAGTGGGCCCTTCCCTTTATTTGGTGGAGCCTCTACCATGTTGGAGCGCCTCCTTCATTCTATAGTGTGAGCATCTTCTTAATATAGCACCCCTTCTATTTAAAAAACATGGGCCCTTTAAATGGTGACGCCCCTCTTAATGTAGAAGACCTCCACATATGTGCAACCGCCTTCTTTAGTGAGGTTTTTTCCACTTAACTTGGCTTTGACTTTGGTCATTAGCTCCAATATTAAAATTTAACCTTAGACTTAGGCTAAAATGACATTCACCTTAGATTTTAAAAATTTCCAATTAAATTTTTTAAATTTTCCCAATATTGACTTAGGAAAAATTTAAAAATAACTTGAAAAATTAATATCTAGGCCATGGGGGGGTGAAAAACTTTGGAATAAGTTTTCCTAGGCTTAGGAACCCCCAAACCCATTTACCATGGCATTATTTGATTTTTTACTTCAAAATCAAATAATATGAATTTTTGACTTAGGGAATTTAATTAATTCCCTGGTAAAAATAGACCTTGCTTAGACAAAAATGGTCTATCTCCTCAACCACTCATCAGAATGACATGGGACTCGAAGCAGTGGCTTAGGGGGTTTCATAGCAATTAACTTTGCATTCATAGCCCCTATTACAAAATGCCATGCTTGAGCGATTACATGATTACATCAACAACTGAGTTAATTAATCACCAAGGGGTGAAATTAATTAACTAGACAAAATAAATAAAAATACAACAACACAACGAAACTCCGCAAGACTCTATATAGATGCCTAGCATGGTCATGAATCATACTTTGAAGCCTTAGCCACCTCATGGACTTGACTGGTAGAACGCCCGTCACCACTTTGGAGGATTTTGAGTGAAAACCAAACCGATTAAACTCGTTTATACAACAAGATCAATTGGAAAGGGAAAAACACTCGATGAGGGGCCTTCCCTAACAACCAGTTCCATGGTGTGGCATTCGTATCATATGACCCACACTAGCACATAAAATTACATTAATTTTCCCACGCAGGGGAGCGGACATTTCGTTTTACAAAGGGGCAATAGCCCTGCAGAAGTGAAAAATCCTCAGATTTTTCTAAGGTACAATTATGTACAACTTCGTGTACATGGAGTTGCCACCTAGTCGAAATAGGTGGGCAACACTAAGGTAAGTAAAAGATAACCATAATGCATTGCCCACATGCCATATTTTCTCTCAAACATATACCTGGATTGGATCTGTCTTTGATAGGATGGCAAGGCAAGGGGATCTCATAGGTAATCTGTACTCATGCTTCTTTGCTTAGAACATACCTTGACATAGCAAGCCTCCCTCCAACCTCAGTAAAAGGCTCATCAACTAAGGGAATGGGCCATCACTGCTCTGGCACTCTGCATGCACTCAGTGACTGATCACTACTGCCTAAAATGTGCTCATACTCATTGTAGTACTAGCTCTGGTTTGCAACAAAAAATGGTCTACTCCATCATTGTAGCTCTAGCTTCTATGGATGTGATAACAGGAAGCCAACCCAACTGAAAAATAGGTAACCCTAAAAGTGGGGACATTACAAAGGAGTTCTTTCTCTTGGCTCAACAACCTCGAATAAATCCTAGCTTCACTTCAAACCAAGGTGCATTTGTATGTTCAGTGACTTCAACCTACCTAACAATTGAGAAAATGACTAGAGAGGTAAATAACATTAACTAAAAGATAAAATTGAAGTGTTGCAAATCGATCTAGCAAGCAAGATAAACAAGAAGCAATAACAAGAAATTCAATGGCTTCACAAATTGATTTCATTCATAGATAAACCCCTTGTCAAGAGATCAAGTTGCCCAAGTTGTCCTATTCGCCCTCTCTCTTGCAAGCAAAATCACGCAATAAAACTTGTCCAAGGAAAGAATGATTGAGATCTAGTAGTAGTGGGAGCTTGGCAAGAAAGGAAAATCCATCCAAATCATCAAGAGACAAGAGTTTTGCACCAAAAGTTTTGATATTATTCACTGATGAAATGAGCCAAGAGTCCCTTTAGAAATGATGAGCTCACTCTCTTTTAAATATTGAGAGTAGCAAAATCCCTAACTCATCCTTATATGAATGGTTGAGATTAAAAGATTATAATACATGATCATTGGTTGAGATTAATCATTTTATCTTTTTACATAGCTAGAAATGACTATCTAGTGGAGGGAGGTGAATTACCTCCAATGGCCCAAGTACTATCTCATAATACATGAAAGATATGTCTAATAAGATGCTAGCGGCATCAAGTTGTCCTCTTGATGATCACAACACAATTTTATTACATGTTATTGCTCAAGATCCATATCACCACATGAAGAAGTTGTCTCCCTAGGGAGAAAAATCGTCCCAACGTGAAGATGAAGCACACATTCCAAGTGATAACATGTTTTGATTCTAGGAAAAGTAGTCTAAATGTGTCTAGAGGATCATCATAACATAACCCAAGTCATATGTCACCATTCAATTATCCCAAATCATACATCAAAGACCTAGGTGATTTTTTAATTGTTTTATTTTCGGTTTGAATAACATAATAAATCATTGAATTGTCAAAGTGTAAAATTTGACCCTATGATAGACTTTGTTGCCGCCTAATTCGCACCTCGGGTAACGTGGTAGAAATCTTCAAGCCACTGGGTGCGACCTTGGGGGCAAGCTCGAGCCAAGTGCTGTCACCTGATACTCAGCTCCTCTGTCTAGGCCAACTCCTAGCGAAGCCAAGGGGGGCGGACCCTAATGAAAAGTAAAATCTAGGGTTTTTTACTCTACGAGAGAAAAAATTAATTCTAGGAGTTTTAATATGGAATGGATGAAATTAAAGATTACTAATTACTGCAAACAAGATTAACCTTAGCAACACTTTAACTCAAATTAGATACACAATATTCAATGACACATTGCGAGATTAACTTATGCAAAAAGAACAGAATAGACCGGTGCCGAAATGAAAAGAGTGCTTGTGAATGTGGGTTGCCAGTGTAGTCTTAGTGAAAGTATTGCAGTGTCTGGGTTGGTAAATTTTAGATTATTAAGTGAATTGATTAAGGAATGGGTAAATTATGGGTTTGGCCCAACAAGTCAAGTCCCTTCTAACTGAGTGCTAAAGCAGTAATACCAAGTGTCCAATGGGGTGAGGATGAACCTGCTTGGAGTAGCCCCCCGACTCTGTAGTGATTACCCTTTACAACCTCTCGAGTTCTTGAGAAAATCACTTGTGTGGATTTTCCTATTAAATCTAGTAACTCGTATCCCTTTCTGATACAACCAACTGATCAGAAAAGCTGCAGCGATGTAGAGCATACGGGGAAGTGAGTCTTGGTTTATTTTATTAGAGACGTAACAATGAGTTGTTTAGATGACGACCAAAGAGTCTCTTTCACCTTTCGGGTACTCAGGAAAGCAACGGTCGGATTGATTTAAAAATTTAATAACAAATAAATAAAATAAATATTTTCTAATTAATCCTACCACGAATCTCTTTCACCCTTTCGGGGTACTTGGGAGAGCGTGGGGTAAGTATTTCTTTTACTTCCTTGATCACATAAACAACTAAATTGGAAATAAAGATAAAACTAACTAAAACTGGAAAATCATAAAAAAAAGACACCGACACAAATCCCCTTAGGGGGGATGGGGAGCAGGCTCTAACGAGCCTACTCAAAATTGCTTTTATGAATCGGTTACAATGCTTCAGCAGGAATGCTCTTTGTTCTTTGTTATCTGGGATCCAAAGGCTTACAAAATACAAGGAAAATAAGCCCAGCTAAGGGGAAAGCCTCCTGGGAGCTCCGGATGTCCAAAAAAGGTATTTTTGGGCAGAGTTTCCTTCTCTTTTTTGATGGGCCTGCTAAAAACCAGCAAGTTAATGTCAGTGAAAGATGCCCAAAAACACTTTGGAAGTGTCTTTGGACAACATGCAAAAGTTACAAAAAATGTCTAAGTAACTGTTATCACCAACCTTGTAGTTGCCTGTGTGAGGTAGATCCAGGATGGATGGTAGAGGGGCAAGCAACTATGGAGGTGGAACCAAGACTGCCTAGACTCCCAAATGGATGGTTGTCACGCCAATCAAGGTAGTCTTCGCTTTATGTTATCTAATTCCAAGACAACAACTGGGGAGACTCGAATCTACTCCCGACAGAAGAGATCAGACCTAGAAACTAGAACAGATCAAATGTGGCTTTGAAGTACGTAAGGTGTTAAGTAAATGGAAACCCTAGCCTAGGGTTTAGGTACTAGCAACTGATGATGATGACCACTGCCTTGGGAAATGTAACTGTGGTAAGGTGAGCAAAAACAGAGTTGGCACTGTCTAGTATGAAGGAGATGGACTCAGTGGAAGATATGAAGATATCATGTAACCTGAGTTATTAAGGAATGGTCAACTTTTTGGGGAAAGAGGTCAGGAAGGGCTAGCGCTATGCTTGGAGATCAGTGCCTTTTCAACCTTGGGAAATGGAGTCAGTATCAGCACAACATTTCAGTGAACCCACCTGGGATATGCCCTGATCTATGGACCCAAAAAAGGATATGGCCCGAAAGATTCAGGTTACAAGGAAATTAGCAGTAGGGGGGCTAGCGCTAGGGTTTGGAGAGGCAGATCTGTAGATCTAGAGCCACCAGGAGACTATCAACTCAGCGTTGGAGTGGAAATGAGATCAGGATGGCCCGATCTACAAACCCAAATTGGAAAATTTTAGGAAAAATCAGATCTAGAAAAGTCAAAATCTGATGAGGTGGGCTAAGAGGCTGAAAGTCAGTTTTTTAGATCTAGGGAAACTTGGCAAGAACTAGCTCAGCATTGGGGGTGTTCTGGAGTGCTCAAGCCCTGATCTATCAGCCTAGCTTGTTAGATTTCAGAAAGAGTAAACTCCGGAAAGGTCCAGTTTTCAGTGAAGGCGCTAGGGCTGTTTTCAGTTTAAAACTCAGATCTAGGTCAAACTGCCATGAATCTGGACAGCGTTGAGGGTGATTTGGACTATGTGGGACCCGATCTATTAGTGTATGAAGTCAGAAATCAGAAAAAGTCAAAACCCTAGCAGGTCAAATTTTTAGTGGGGGCGTTATGCAATTTTCAAGCTAAATATTACATCTAGGTCAAACCAGCAGGAATTTGACCAGCGTTGCAATAGATTCAGTGAAGGGGAGGCCCGATCTATGAAGCCTAGCAGTGGTTTGGGCAAAGATCGGACGGTTCCCAGATTTAGTACTTTTTAGGGTTTTTTAGTATTTTAGGAATTTTCAGAAAAATGGAAGGAAAAGCAGGTACAATGGATTCAGATCTGTTAAAGAGAAGAGAGTCACCTATTGGATCGTATTTGGAAATGCTTGTGGAAGTTTTAACAGTGATGATCTTTGCTATCCCGATCAATTCTGAAAGATCCAAATAATTTCTATGACAGATGTAAGCCCCAAGCCACCAATGCGCCCCCTACCCTGCATGAGCAAACGTCAACAATATCAGATTTGCCAATACAAGATAAAGAAAGCAAATGCTACAGGAAGGTAAAACGAAGTAATCATAGATCACAATGAAACTAATGAAAACCCCCTGATCCAAGACGAAGAAAACTGAACGAGTTGAGGTTCCCCTGCAAAAACGCTCCAGCCAAAACTTCCTCCTGTAGACAAGACAATGATAGCAAAGAAAATATAGATCTCTTATGAATTTCCACAATGCTAGGAAGCAGAAGGCTATCCAATCACCATTTGAGAACATCAAATGCAAAGCAAATCCAGAAAATATCCACAGAAAAATCTTTCTATTATTCAGATCCAAGAGCCAAAGACCCCTTACAAATGAGAAGCTCTCTCCTTTAAATAGAAATGAGATAATCATGACCGAATCCTAACCACTTTCAAAACAAGTGGCTAAGATTAAAAGATAAAATATTCTAATCAATGGTTGAGATGAGCTCAACATACAATACATGGATCAATATAACCATAAAGTAACAAAGTGGACTAAAACACCCAACAAGAGGGTACCCCACTCAACAAGAAATAAATGAAGCACATGGTGGGTCCATGGAGTGTTAACTAACTCCCTATGGGTGCCCCATGGCACAATAAAACAATATAATATTTTAATTCTTTGACTTTGTGCCTCCTTGAGGAAATCGTGAGCCTCCCAAAAGCTCCAGAAATTAATATAAAATGCCCAAAAAATAGGTGTGTGCCGAATCAGGTGCTGCAACTGCTGGAGAAGGTGTGAAGGACATCACTCTCATCATCATGACTCATCCCATGTCATTTTCTTGCCTCAGTAGCCCAAATCGATTTCTTCAATAGCCATTTAATCATTTTTTAATCTGCCTCGGGAAACGTGAAACTACCAAAACAGCCTCCTAGGGTGCGTGCGTTGTCAAACTGAGTCCACCAGGGTCTCTGGGATGGGGTTACTATGGTACAAACAAGTGGCTGCACCCCCTATGCCCATACAACGCCCTAGGAGATCCAACTGAAACATCTCCCTACTTAGACATATCAACTTGTGAAGATAAACTGCATCAGAAAGGCAGAATGAACCTGATCATATCTGCAAATGCTTGGAACTGAGAATAAACTGTCTCATTAGACTCAGAGAGTCCAAATCCATCTAAGGAGTATACCCATACCCCTCACAGGTCTCTATCTGATCATCAATTATATCTAATAAACATTATAACCATCTGTAAATGATCAGACACCAGTAATAACTCAGACTATCATCCATCTACTGCAAGTGTTAAAAGGCTAAGACATGCTCTACAACTCATTCAAGCAACAATCACAACAAGTAGCAGTCATTTCACTGGCGGTACATCATCAAATACATATATAAGGCTTTATTTATTATTACTCAGACTAGACTTTCAGGATTATACTCATTTCATAGCTGTAGTCAATTTGCTAGTGAAGGGTGAAGGATGAAATTGACAAGGCTAAGGGAAAGGATGACTTCCTACTTAACATCATGACACTTTGGATATGGAAAGGGAATACTCACTATAACCAATGTCGGACAAACAACAACACAAGGAATGGCAGTGTCTCACAAATGGTTGAGTTGTTTAGAGAGTGCGTATTCAACTTAGGCATCATGACTACATCAAGCTTGATCTAGGTTCATTAGGACCATCAATTTTAATCCATGGCCTTTTTGGCCTGTATGACCCTTTGGGACTTCACCAGTGCTTAAAAACACAGCTAATCGCAGCTTTCATCCGAGACGTATTTATATTTATAAGGTCAGCAATATTTGGATATAGCATATTTTTAAGTTTTAACCATTGCTTTTTTTTGACCTTTTCTTATACTCTTCAAGGAGTATTTTAGCATTTCATTGTTCTTGAGATTGTTAGGTGCTCAACAAGAGAATACAAGGTTTCCTTCTCGCTCTGCAAATCAATCCCAAAGATCATCGGGTGCCTAACTAGAGGACACTAAGTGTCACGAGGCTCCCAACAACCTCTACCCTTCTAGATCCACGAGTCAACCTTTCTTTTCTCAGTTCTTATAAGATAGACGTTGAGTGCCTATTATTCTAGCCAACACAAATCTTTGCCTTTTCTTATCACCCCAGGTCGGACCAACCGGAAAGGGGAGTTAATACGGGGCAGAGTTTGGGGCAAAGTTCTTGAAATAGAGAGTTAAAGAACTTTAAAGAAATTTAACAAGACTAGCCAACACGATATTGCAAGGATGGCAAAGCCACTTTAGTTTCAAGGTTTGGGCACAAAAGAATTTGAAGCAAGAATATAGGCTAATGCTAGCCACTCAATCTACTTTCCTAATGGAAAGGGCGAGGCAAAAAATTAAAGAATGAAACTAATCCTAGCCCTTCCTCTTTTGCTTACAAGGGTGGAGTACCCAACTTCCTTACAAGCAATGGATGGCAAATTCCTTTTTAAAGAAAACAAATTGCTAACCTAGCCATGCAATCATCTCCCTAAGGAAGAGGTGGGGCAAAGAATGAAGTAAAATGATGAAAACATTCTAAGTAACAAGCTCTAGCCCTTCTTCACTTGCAATGCAAGGGTGGGCAAGCCCAAACTCCTTTGCATGCAAGGGATGGCTCTAAATGAAAAGAAACTTAAATACTCTGGAAATAAAAGAGGAATCAAGTTCAAGAGACTCTCTTGAATTTGTCACAAATGAAGAAATTTCAGCACTTGAGAATTAAGGTAAATGGGAGAGAGAGAGAGAGAAGAAATTGACCCCTTTGAGCAATTGACTTTGAAGTGGCGGTTTTTGGGAGTCCTTTGCACAATTTTTTGCCCAAATTTTGAAAAAGTTTCCCCTTGTGCTGTTAAAAACCTGCAAGAAACAACAAGCACAAAAACAATGAAAGATGCCCAAAATTGCTTTGGGACACCTTGCATACAAGTAAGAAAAGTTGTACACATTTTAATAAAATATTTATAGAGTAAATAGCTTCAAATGACTTGTAAGAATGAAGGTTTGAACAAGATCTAATGGTGCAAATAGAGATAAAATATAATCTAGAAATTTTATGAGAAAATGGGTGAGGAAAGAGTGTGCTTTGTTTTTCAACTTGAAGAAGTGGGGCATCTAACCAAAGAATCCCACTCTCCGATCTATATAACCTACAACTTGATATATTTTGCTTCACACAAACAAGAGAGTTGATTTCCTAACAATGAGTTGAAAAATCACAATATTCAACCAATAAATGCATGAACTTTCCAAATACAAAGAAGAAAAACTCATAAAATCTACCACAAAAATGCAATAGATCTCACCAAGCAAAACCGTTTGGTTCTTTGGCCTTCAATGGCATATATGATAGCAATGGAAAACATGAGCACACTATCCACAATGAGCAACACACCGAATCACCCCCAAAGATTTTTCTTTCTTAATCACAATGGCTGGAAATTGGTTCTTCAAATGAGAGCTAGAGAGCATAAATAGCAAGAAAGCTTGAGTAAAAAGAGGGATTGTAACCCAAACGAGGAGGAAGAGCCTCCTTAAATAGGAAAAGAGAGGGAAGAGACCCCCTTTGCATGCATTGCAATTGTCATTTGAGTGGAAGAGGGTCCCATAAAGGGGGGCACACCTTGAGGGGGTGCTTCCTTGGGTAAGAGATCAAATAATGTGGGCGGGGAAATCGTCCTCTTAACCTAAGTCACAGGGTTCACCGAACCTAATCCTTGAGGTTCAAGGTTCGGCGAACCTCAAAAAAAATTTGGAATTCGTTTAGGTTCGTCGAACCTGAAGGACGAACCTAATGTCGAACCTGAAGCCGAACCCGAACCCGAACCTGAAGGCGAACCTAATGTCGAACCTAAAGCCAAACCCAAACCTAAAGGCAAACCTGAAGGCGAACCTAAAGGAAAAAAAAATTTGAGGTTCAATTTTTTTATTGAAAAAAAATTCAAATAAAAAAAAATAAAAGAACACACAATACCAATAAATTAAATGTTGTCTATAAATTAAATGCTCTCTATTTATTTATGCTGTCTATGATTAAATGCTCTCTATTTATTTATGTTGTCTATAAATTAAATGCTCTCTGTAATTTGAAATATTATACCTGTAGTCTACATAAGAACACACCAAACAACAAGTAAGAACATACATTTACCCCTAAGAACAAACTACTGTTGTGGGAAGCATGTAAATTCGTTGTTAAACCACAAAAACCTACTCTTAGAAGTACAAATCTGTAAGCAGAAATGTCATTAAAACTAGTATATACGACGGAATTATGAATAGTGACCTAAGTGCTTTGAATCCTATGGGCGATGGGGTGTAGAAAATTAGTTAAGGGGGAGTATATGAAGAAAGTTTGTATATATATAGTCGAACCTCATCTGAACCTCATTGGAAAATTCAAACTTGAACTGAACGTAATCCTTGCTGAACGCAAACCCGAACCATGTGACTTAGCTCTTAACCTTTGTAATTCATTGCTAATTGAAAAGAGGGGGACCTATGGACATGGGACTGCTCTTTTGATTTATTTCCCTTTCTTTTGCATTCCCATGGTTGAGAGGGCGCCCCCCCTAGGGAGACAACTCCATTCTTGAGAAACACTTGCATGGAGGGCCCCTTTTTTCCTCTAATGCCACCTTAGGAACATAACTTGACTTTAGGAAACAATTTTTCCACCCTCTAATTGACTTTAGGCACTTTCCAAAAAGTTGTCATTCTAATTAATGGCCAATTTTCTTGGTTTTTTGGACTGACTTACGAAAACATGCCCAAAACCTTAGCAAAACTTGTCCAAATGATTTCAAACTTGGCCCAAGGGTGTAAGGGGCCTCATTCCATTGATTTCGAGTACCTGTACCCTTATTTATGCCCATTAGGTGCCACATATCCCTCTTTACATTACAATTTTTTTTTATGCTGTGGGACATTTTTGAATTACCAAAAATTAAAAAAAACTAGGCAAAACTTAATGAAATTCCGCAAGACTCTAGATAATGTCTAGCATGGTAATATACAACATTCCTAGACCTTAATCACCCTGCAGGCTCGATCACTAGAACGCCTTTCACCACTTTGGGGGAAATTTTGAGTGAAAAACTCACATAAATAAAAATTAGTGAAAATGAATTTTAACTGTCCAATTGAAAAAACACTTGATGAAAGGACTTCCCTAATGATAAAGTTCTTGGCAATCAAGTTTTACAAAAAACGACCCTCATGCTAACATGTCGTTACAAAATCCCCCACAGGGGTGAGGAAATTCTATGGAGAGAAGACGAGAGGAGAAAAAGGAACAACTGCCTCGCTTGAAAAACTTTGTCAAGTACATCTTTCTCGTCTTCAAGGTACATGGTACATGGTTTCCCACCTAGTTGGTTAAGTGGTCAACAGTACCACTCCCTTATTTTAGTTAAATTTGCATGACCCCCCCAACATGTGGCAATGCTTGTAATGTGATACAATGCCCTAGGTCATGTGAGGATGTTGTGTTATATGTTTATGTGGTTGGTTGTTCTTTGTTGAATACCCTATGAATAAACGATTGCTAGAAGCTTGATTCTCAATACCTAGAAGCATACAAGGTTGTCGTTCACTACCTAAAATAAATCAGATATGGAAATTGTGTTGTGTAACATATTTGCCAATGGTTACGAGAATCCATAAAGAATAATATGAAAAGGGCATGCCCATGTAATCCATAAAGGATAAAAATATTACATAGTGTTATAAAAATGATGACTACAAATGAACCATGTGATCTCTTTGTATAACATTGAATTAATGGGTCACGATGAATAGTTATGACCCTAGGGAAGTGTGCCTACTTATTAACTAATATATAAATTAATTAGGGATTCAAAATTGTAAGAATGGATAGAGAAAATTGAGGGAAATATGGAAAAGTCATGCAAAGAAATAATGATACCAATGCTGAGATTGTAGTAGGCTTAAGTTATTATATATGTGACCAAATAAAACTGTTTGAAGTTTAAATGGCAAAGTTTTTCTTTTTTCACAACAAAGAAAGTAAATCTGGATTCTTGACATCTGTGCAGTTATATCAACACATTGTCTTGAACGGTGGTAGTACAATGTATCCAGGACTACCAAGCAGGTTTTTATTCTGAACCCTTGAATACCTATACTTTCTCATGTTATGAATCATTATTTGTATTTTTCAGCTACCATCCTCTTAATTAATTTATGATATGTGTTCATTGACAAATGAGACGAATTTTCTTGAGGATGGACTAGACAAGATTGAACAAAGACAATTAAAAAAAATCATCTTGTTGTTTACCATTTGTTTATTACAAAGAACTTGGAGCCTCCACTAGATTTTATGTCATTATAGTCCGTAATCTTGCTGGTTTATAATATATGAAAATGTTTAGTCTGCAATGTTGTCAGAGAGAACTTCCTCATTCTATTAATTTGATCCTACTAGTTTTTATGACGTTCTAGTAATCAAATTTCCCTACCTAGCCCCTTTTCCTAAGTATTGGGTGGGATCCTGGGGTTTTAAAAATATGCAGTTAGCACTTTCACCTGAAACCCTACTAATGTGTCAATCTGGGAGCTTGACATGTGTCACTTCGAGTAGAGTGTTTCACATTTGTGGACCTACTTGTGTCTTGTAGGTTGCTTGTAGTGGACAAAGCCCACTTGTCATTGTAGACCTTCCTTACTTCTCATATAAGTAGAGGAAGGAGAGAGTCATTACTATCGATTATGCACTTGTGCTTATTTTTCTCTAAACTTGGTTTAGATGTATAAGAGGAAAGTTAATCTCTCTTTCTTGTTCAATCTTCTTTCTACTTTATCTCTTTGTCTTAAGGTGCTAAGGTTTCTTGGATCATTCTTCAAGTCTAGAGCTAGGGTTTGATCCTGAAGGATTAATTGGAAGCAGGATTTGGTGATAAACCTTAAGTTGTACTTGTTGAGGAGGAAGAAGAAGAGGAGACGCTTTGCATGAGGCCAAGGAGGACTAGCTAGTGTTGGAGTATCTTTGTTGAAGGTAGGGTTTTTATTGGTTTTCTCTAGCTAGGATTTTGGAGAGATTGGAGGGTAGTACTAGCTTGTTAAAAGCTGAGACTATCTAATTGATCTTCATCTCTTATCTCTATAATTGAAGTTTTCAGTTGTCCAAAAGTGTCTTCTTGTAGATTTGATTTTCAGCTATCATTGTCCTTATGGTTTTGTAATTTCCAGCGCTTCTATGCCCTGTTGATTTGACATAAGTTAAGACTGAAATTATTAAGGAATTAAAGATTTAACTTGAAGATAGTAGGACAGATTTACTGTGGTAATTTCAGATCTGTTTAAAGTATGAAAATATTATCCTAAATAGATGAAACTTGTTTGCATATATTTTGTATCTTCTCTCTTGGATTGCCTAGTGTATTGGGTTTGATGTGAAATGAAATATTGTCCATTGTTTGCTTCAATAATTTATATTTCAGTCCAGCCCAGTTACCCCTCTTATTGTATGAGGGTTACTTGTGATTTTCATCACAATAGAAGGGGTTTGCAACATGGTACCTATTACAACTTGAACTATCATGTGTGATTAGAGCCCCAAAGAACAAAGCTAGGCCAACTATAATCTAGAGGTGTCACTCACTGTCACTTCGATAACCACCTTTCTACACTTAAGGTTGGCTCTTCTTCAGCTCAAGCGGGGTTTCCCTAGGGTTAGGATTGCTAGGCTATGGCAATAAAGGCACAAGGTGATTTGAAGAGTTAGCCTTGGCAAAACATTAGGTCTTCTTTGTAGTATAAATTAAAAGGGGTGATGGGAAGACCATGAAGACTAGTGCCAATCCCCAAAGCAAATGGAGTGAAAGAGAACAAAACCAATAAAGGGGCAATTTCATGAAAAGGTTAGGGAAAATTAGATCCCTTGTGGTGCCAACTAATAAACCTTGACATGTCACGACATGAATGTGGAAATTACTAGGAGATCCCTTGTGGTGCCAACTCAAACAATGTGAACTAGGGTGAGCCCTGTAATAAAGTATCACAAACTCTTTCTGTTGCCGCCTTACACACACCTGGGGGGGAAAGCGTAGCAGAAATCATCAAGCTGCTTGGTGTGTCCTTGGGGGCAAGTTTGGAGCCAGATGTTGTTACCTGATCTAGACACCTCCGTTTAGGCCACTCCTAGCAGAGCCAAGGGGAGTAGTGCCTAATAAATAGTTGCTAAGGCTCTTTATTATTTATTAGTTGTGGATGAATTGTTTTGTTAGGAGTTTGAAATGATTTACTGACAAGATATTGCAAAGTAGAAGTTAGATGAGCAACATAAAGACACAACATTCATACATCAAGATGACTTTAAGCAAATGATAGTAGTATAAATTATGCCAGTTCCAAATGGAGTCATAACATATTGAAGTGTTGTTGAAGAAGTAAAATGTTTTGCAACGTGTCTTGGTTAGTTTAACTTATTATGGTGATGAGTGGATTATGGGAAGGGGATTCTCGATATACCAAAAGGTACTTGGGAATATGTCCAGATGTCAATAAAACTGGCTTCACACAAGGACGTGTGGGCTAGATGGAGTCACGGGGGGGTTTCCAACACTACACCAATCGAGGGTGTAGCCTGACGGGGCCCTGTGGTCACTCTCTAGTTGTTCCTACTTCCTTTGTAAAATTTCCCCATCAATGCTGAAGTTTGATAACGCTAGATTTTCGTTGTGTTTCAAGAGGAAGTTACATTTGTTAATGTGGGGTTTTAGTTAGATGTGGTTAAATACAAAGTGCACACTTCCGCTTTTGGATATCCCCAAGTTCAGGGAAGCTTGCGAGGGGTAGAGCATACACGGAAGAGGCTAACGTTTATTCCAATTAAGCTTGTGAAAGCAAATTACAAATAAAAAAGAAAAAGAAACTGTGAGACTAATTACTACGGCAAAGAGTATCTTTTTCCCAATCGAGCAGGCTCTCTTGGGTAATTTAGTAGAGCAATGTTGGGTTAGTGTTCTTTACTTTGCAAAAGTAAATGAAACTTTGAAAGAAAATTAAACTAATTGAAAGTAAAAGCAACTAAACTAACTTAAAGTTAGCAACGAAAAAATAAAACATAAAGCAAACCACTAAAAAGGCGACACGAATCCCCGCAGGGGGGATGTAGTGCGAGCACTTGCAAAGACCACTTGCTTCTCTTTTATTAATCTTTATTACAATGATTTTTACAAAAAATAAATAAAAAACCTTTTGACTTAAAGGCTTACAAATGCTTTGAGAAGAAGATGGATGAAGGAGGGGGAAGAAGGATGGACTTTAGGTGCTCCAGATGGCCAAAAACTCGAAATTTTGGCGACATTTCCCTCTCTTTTTCCTTCAATCTGCTAAAAACCAGCAAGCTAAACTCAAAGGAAAGTTAGTAGATTAGCTAAAAATTACATAAAATATACAACTACTTTAGTACTTGAAAATGGCATTATTTGTAACAACAAATACTAAAGAGCCAATCTAAATCTAGATTTAAAATAGAGCTTTAAAATGATTATAGATCTATTAAAAATGCTTTACCAAAATGAGATAAATGATGAAATCGTTTTTGATCTGTTATCACAGATCTTGTAGTTTCCCTGTAGAGTAATCCTATACAAGATGGCAGAGTGGACATGCAACGAAAGCCACAACCTACAGAAACCCTAACCCCCAAAAGATGGATGGTTGTCATGTCGGTTAGGATTTCCTTCGCTTTATGCCACTGAAGAAGTCCAAGTGACAATGGGGGAGTCCCAGACCTAAAGCTTCTTCCAAAGTTTGTGGACTTCAACACATTATGACTTCAAGATCAACAAGTACAAGAGGTATTATTTAGCAAGACTGCCATCATCTTCAAGGTAGGCTTTTTCAAACAAGAATCCAATCATAAACCCAACTAGCATGGGTTCCATCATTGTGCAAGAATTCCACCAAGGGCATCATGGTCTTCATCAAGGGTTCCAAGTCTTCATTAAGTCATCAATGACCACATCATCACCTTTAAGGGGACAAGGACCATTAAGCCATCAAATGTGGGTCCAAGGGCTTCTTCAAGGCTTCTTCAACTTCCTCAACCGCACAAGGGGACCTCCAAGGGTTAAGATCGATCATGACATCACCTGTGGGGTTTCCAAACCTTCTCCTAGGGTACCATGACCCTGTCAAAGTATGAATGACCACATAATGGGTCATTAATGCTTCTCCAACCCATCCAGGGCTTCTCCATCATCCACAAGGGTTTCAACACCATCTCCTAGGGTACCATGACATTGTTAAAGCATGAATGACCACATAATGGGTCATTAATGCTTCTCCAACCCATCCAGGGATTCTCCATCATCCACAAGGGTTTCAGCACCATCTCCAGGTTCTTCAACATCATCACTAGGGTCTTCAGCATCGTCGGCAAGGTGGTGGCTCCAAGATCCAACCTTGTGGGTACAGGGACCTTGTCAATTGGGTACAAGGTGCTTCAAAGCACAAACCATCTTTGTATGGGCTCCAAGGCATTGGATGTGAAGGTACTGGGATCATCCATACCTGTGCATTGCAAGAGGGACTTGGTGGCATCAATGACTACCTATGGGGCCACTGCAAGCCCTTGTTGGCATCAATGACAATTTCATCAACATCCTCCTCCTGCTACGACTCATCCTCTAAGTCAATGACCAAAGGATCCTGTCCACCTAACTCCACTTAACTACCAGAACTTGTGTTTTGTGTTAGTACCTGTACATGTACTTGTGGCTCCTCCAACTTGACTCTCGAGTCATGTGTTGGTAAGTCCATAGATCTTTGTAAGGCTCTGTCTTCATCAAACTAGACATCCCTGCTCACAATGATCCTCTTGCGAGCTAGAATATATACCTTGTATTCCTCATAAGTCTTGCTGTAGCTAATTAGTAACCCCTTCTCACAAGAAGGGTCCAGCTTCTTCCTAGTGTCAGCATGGATGTGACAATAGCAGACACTCCCAAATATACTTAGATGACTCACATTTGGCCTACTGCCTGTGAAGACGTCCTCGGGTGTCTTCCTCCCCAAAGCTATGTTGGGACACCTATTCTCAATGTAGACTACGGTCTTGTATGCCTCGACCCATAGGAATAGTGGCAATCTTTAATCAAATTGCATGGCCTTGGCTACTCCTACCAATGTCCTGTTCTTCCTCTCCACCACTCCATTCTACTGCGGGGTATGAGGAACTGTATGCTCCTTTTTGATCCCCTCCGATGAAAAAATATCCAAGAACTTCTTGGAGGTGTACTCACCCCTGTTGTCTCTCATCAATACCCAAATCTTCCTCCATGTCTAGTTTTCTATGAGAGTCATGAACTCCTGAAACCGCTCGAAGACCTTTGACTTTGCCTTCAGGAAATAGATCCAGGTCTTCCTGAAATAGTCATCAATGAATGTGATGCAATAACAATAGCCACTGAAAGATTGGACACTCATGGGTCCGCAAACATCTGAATGCACCAAGTCCAAGGTTCTCTTAGACTTGTGCTCATTCTGTGGGAAAGGCTTCTTGATGTTCTTCCCCAACGCACAACCCTTGCAGTGGTTATGCTTCTCCTCCTGTACCTGAGGAACTCCAATAACTGTCTATCTCAAATGCCTCAGTGCTCCATGGTGTTAGTGTGCCATCCTCCTATGCCACAACTCACCCTGACTACTGCTATTGTTGACTAGAGCCTTTGCAGACTCGAAGTGTAGTTTGTACACCTTCTCGCTCAGGATTCCAATCACCCAATCCAAACTCCTATCTGACCACTTTGGCTTGATATACACTTTCCTATCACGGAACTTCACCTGAAAACCCTTGTCCTCTAGGGTGCAAATGGATATGAGGTTCTTTGTGAACCTCGGAACATATAATAAGTCAGCAAAACTGAGGGGTTTGCCAGACTCCCTCTGAAATGTAACAGTACCAACTCCCTGCACTTGATACTACACATCATCTACCAACTCAATGTGGAGATTTACTCCACCCTCCTACAAGCTTCTGAAGAACCTTTTATGTCCTGTCATGTGACAAGATGCCCCGTTGTCAATTTACCAGACGTTGTTGCTTGTGGTGCTTTCCATGCAAGCTATCAAACAAAAATCCTCGTTGAAACTTTTGCTGAACTCTTCCAACTCTTCAGAACCTACCATTTGAGTATTGTTCTTCTTCTTTATGTCTGGGCATTGGGAGGCAAAGTGTCTTGGCTTGTGTCAGATGAAACATTTGACGTTTGACATGTCAATGTTATTCTTACCACCTGTCTTTTTCTTTGCCTTGCTCTTTCCCTTTCTTGCTAGGGCTAGACCCTCTTCATCCACTATTTGTGGGGCACTGCTGGATGAACCTAAACCTTGACCCATACGAATCTCTTCCTACACAAAGTCATCCCACAATCTCTGCCAATCAAGGAGCTTCTCCCTAGCCACCACGCCTTTGACAAAGATGTCCCATAGCTTAGAAAAGCCATTGAGAGCTATTCGAACTAGCTCCTCATCTTTAGTCTTAGAACCCACTGCTCCAATTTCATTCCTGATCAGTGTGAGCCTTGTGAGATAAGGCACCACTCCTTCACCCTTATTCATCTCGGTGCTTCGTAGTCTCTCCTGTAGCACCGTCTTCTGGTTATCGTTCTTACTCTAGTAAAGGCTTTCCAGAGCCGTCCACATGCCTAATGCATTCTTCTTCTCAGAAAGGTGAGGAACTATGTGGTCTTTAACCCCATCCAAGATAATCAACATGGCCCTAGAATCCACTTTCTTCCAATTAGCCAACTCTATCGGATCTATAGGCACAACCTTCTTGGATTCAATGTGCTCCTCTGCATCACTAACATCCAGGATCTTCGTGATCCTCTCTTTCCATGTAGGAAAGTTTTGAGCCCCTTGGGGTCTATCCTCGACTCTCAACTGTACAACCATAATGAAGTGTGTTGAGCATTGGTTGTCATTGATGACAAACCATTAATGACAAAGGAACATAAAGGTTGACGACATGACAATAAGGAAGACACAAAATGACAAAGGAGTCATAATTATTGATGACATGGGCATTGGAACACTTGTCTAGGCAAATGACCCATTTTGTGGTCATTTGTGTGTCATGGAACTCTTAGAGATGGCCATTTATGGGAAGAATGGTAATTTGTGGCTTGATGAGTATTGAAGCTCACACAGTTGGAAATAAAAGTAACTTGATGATGTTCTTGTAGCACATGTGGAGCCCATGCATATGATGAAGAAGTCCTCAAATAATTGAAGAGGTCTATATGCGTAACACTTGGACACACACCTGGTTTCTTGTTGTTGAAGGTAATGATGGGCCATTTGATGATGGGCCTACAAGCTAAATGAAGGTACTTCGATGATGATGTAACCCATGTTTATCCTAAAATATATATATATATATGTATATGTCCATTTTTTTTGCTTATCATTCTCACAAAGATCTTCAAGTGTATGATCTTCTTCAAGAAGTGCACAAACCATAACTACCTCATCGTCAACATCAAGAGCTTCATCAAACGATCTTTTAGGATAAACATGGGTTACATCATCATCGAAGTACCTTCATTTAGCTTGTAGGCCCATCATTATATATATATATATATATATATATATATATATATATATTTGTAGAAAGTGATGTGGTCGACCCAACTTTGGNATTCAATATGACAAGTCGACTCCACAAGTTATTTAAAAAGGAAAATTTAAAAATACAAATGATAGGTTGGTTCCATAAATTTTTATAAGAAATTAGTAAAAATAAGAGCCCTCGCAATTCTCATTAGCGTGGAGGTGTAGAGATAGCTTTGATTTCAGGTGAGCTAGCTGAGGTAGTCGCAGTATGAACAAAGTCTTCTTTGTTCTCTGTTTTTCGGGCCCCATTGTAGTAGCGACAGATGTTTTGAAGTTTTCTTTTTGGTGAATTCTGGTGGTGATTATAGTTTTGAATTAGGGCTGACTGAGGAAGCAATTCAGGCATGTAAGATGTTCTGAGTTAGAAATGAAGTGACTACTGGTTAGAGTGGAGTCTTGGGGTTTGACTGTATCTTTACACTTATGAACTAAACCATCACCTTTTTTTTTCCTTGAAACTGGGCTGTAACTGTCTATGCAATTTTTGGATTGGCTGTGGAAAGTTTTATAGTGACAAAAGCATGACATGACAAGCGAAGACATTTGAGGATATAAGTAGACCTTGAGTACATGTACAGACCTTGATAGTTGACAGGTGGAAATTCTCTTGTGGACATGAGCACACTTAGATGATGAGCATATATTGTGGACATTAGCATACATTAATGGCATAAGATGATATGCAGAGGACTATAATAGTGACAGGCTGATGACAAAGACAGAGAAAGCTTATCAATGACAAGAACAACTGAGCAAATGACAAAGATAGTTGATTGATTTGATGAGTTGATATGACTAGAGTGACAGGTTATTGACAGTGACAACAATTGTGATGTGACATTGACAGAAGAGTTCTTTATTGCAAGTTGGGTCTTGCAACCTCTTTCTTAGTTGGAACTAAGAAAAACCAAGCAGGGTCTTAGCATAGAAATTGGTGCTTCTCAGTCAGTTCAAGCTGATGCAGACCCCAAGGTGGTGGCCTTCAATGTAACCAATATCAAATTTTTTGTTATAATAAAGTTTATAAGTTTATCTTCTAAAGTGTCTTTTGTGATGTGCTTGATTAATGTTGATGAAATTGTTAGTTTGCAATTGATGATATCTGTTTAAGCTTAAAAGAAGAGAGAATTGGCATAAGTCCTCACACACTGATTCAACCCCCCCTCTCAGTGTTCCATTGTGTCTAACAGAGTGTACTTGTCAAACCCTAGATCTGAAACCGTAGGTTTGTGCCTTAAATAGATCTACCCCCGATCTATTCAATAATGCTGCTTTCTCTCAGATCTGCTCAGAAGAGCTCTGATACCATGTAAATTTCCTTAAAACCCACTCTTGAGTTACACAATATATATATTTTTTATTTAACCCCAAATAAATTACAGTCAACCACAAATGAATTTCTTCACAAATGTTGCAGCGAAAAATAAATACTAAGAAAAATAGTACAACAATCTCATCAATAGAGACACCAATATTTTCGGGGATGAAAACCCCCAGAAAAACCCAAGATGGGAAAACCGGTGCAACAGTCTGAGAAGATATTTTTTATTAGCAAGATATAGAACAATACAATCCAGGAATTGATTTTACCCAACCTAGAAAAATCGTACAACTGAAACTCACCGAAAAACCCCAACAAGATCGTAGGACCCCTGCATCAGCATGTACGACCCCTATGTTAGCGTGTACAACCCCAAGATCAGTTTGTACGGCCCTTGCATCATTGTACGACCCTCCTGTGTCAGCGTACGACGGCCTACATCAACTGTACGACTTCCTACATCAACCGTACGGCTTCCTACATCAACCGTACGACCTCCCATGTCATTGTATGACTACCTGCGTTACTCGTACAACTGCCCACGTCATTGTACGACTGCTCTGCGTTTGATTGTACGCCCCCCTGTGTCACTGTGTATGGCCTCTGCGTAAGCTTGTACAACCCCTCTGCGATTTGCCTGTGTTTACCTGTCAATCTCCGGATAGAAGTTCTTCAATCTCACCCTCTGCAAAATTCGCCTGCAAACTTTTTTTCTCTCTCTGGCTGAAAGCTATGAGCAAGAAATCTCGCTCTGAAAATGTGTGTGTTGCCCACCTATTTCGACTAGGTGGCAACCTCATGTACATTGGAGATGTACATTCTTGCTCAGTTGTTCCATGGAAAAATCCTTGTGATTTTTCACCTTGCAGGGCAATTTGCCCCTTTGTACTCGAAATATCCGCTCCCATGCGTGGGATAATTATTGTAATTTTATGTTCTAAGTATGGATGATATGATATGGATGCTATGTCATGGACTTTATCATTAGCGAAGTCCCCTCATCGAGTATTTTTCCCCTTCCAATAAATTTTGTTCTTTAACGATTTTTATTGGTTGGGTTTTCCTTCAAAAAATCCTCGAAAGTGGTGATGGGTGTTCTAGTAATCGAGTCCATGTGGTGGCTAAGGGTTCAAAGTGTTATTCATGATCATACTAGACGTATCCTAGAGTCTTGCAGAATTTCGTTGAGTCTAGTCAATCTTTTTTTTATTTTTTAACATCACCGCCAGGGGTTAATTAATTAAAGTTTTGATGTAATAAGGTCGTCACTTGGTCCTTGGCATTTTGTAATAGGGATATGAGTGCAAAAAAAAATTCCATATCAACCCCTAAGCCACAGGATCAAGTCCCATGTCATTCGGACATGTGGTTAGGATTTTAGCCCACTTTTGGTCCCACTCAGGCAAAAACCAGAATTAATTAATTTAATTGCCTAGAGTGAAAAATGCAAAATTCTTATTTTTGGGCCAAAAGTCAAAGTTAGGGACTCTAATTTTTCCTAAAGTTCATTCCTATCAAGGTTAAGGAGAAATAAACCCAAATGGGCCCCACTCAAAGTGGAAAAATGAATTATTTCAAAGAGGGGACGTTTTTTGCCTTATGTGGGTTTTTTCCATTTTAATATGGAGCCCCTCCCCCTCTTGGAAGCTTCCAAAAGGCCCCCTCTTGGGTGGGTGACACTTGGCTATCATCCAAGGGCCTTCTCTTTAGGTTTTTAGCTATAAATAAGAGGCTTTTCCTCTCATTTTAACATAGAGGTTCTTAGTAGCATGGTTATGCTGCCAAAATATTTGTTTCTCTTCTCTTCTCTCTTTATTCTAGCATTTTGCTCAAGCCATTCTTGGCTCATCTTTGTATTGAATCTTTCCCTAGTTGGGCCTATAATAGAAGAAATTCTTTGGAGAAAATCTCTTTTATGGTGTGTTGGCTTCCCTCTTCAAGCATTGAGGTATTGATGTTCCATTTGTGAGTATTTACTTTAATTTTGTTTAGCATAGATGCCCTTTGCAAAGGTCTTTGCAAAGGGATTGAATGGTAAATGGTTATTTGCTTTTCATTGTGAGTAGATTAACTTAACTCTACAAAGGTTTTTGTAGAGCTATTTATTTTGCTCATCTCCTTGCTTGCATTGTGTAGTCTTGCTCAGTGCTCACCCATTTCTTGCAGATCCAAAGGCTTGAAGGAGGGCCTCCAAAGCCAAGCTCCTAATCTCTTTGTGTTTGTCAATCTACTTCTTTTACTGTTTACATTTTCGCTCATAGAGTTACTGGTCTAATAAAATTTGGTTTTATTCATTGGTTAATGAATAAAACCCTTGTTTTAGGGCCTTGACTCATTATATATTAGTATAGTAGCTTAAATATATTGTTTTTACATCATTTAGGTGGCTGGAAATTGCATTTTCAGCCCTCTAAACTTTTTGTTTTCAATCGTTTTCAAATTTGAAATTTTCTGTAAATATTTGTATTTTTATACTAACTTTAATAACATTGTTTTTTCTGAATTTACTGTAAATTCCAGCAAACTTTTGCTTGCTGGTTTTTGACAGGTTTTAACAAGTATTAAGGGGAAGTGTGCCAAAAAATTATCAAAAAACACCCCTCTTGTTCCGGCTTCAAAGAGGGTCCATTTCTAACCTTTCTCCCTCATTTTTCATAGTGTTTTGAGGCTTGAAAAGTCTATTTTCTGTAGGTGTTTAGTTGCTGGTTTTTATTTCATTGTAAATCATAACATAGCATAACATAACGTAACAATCTAATCTATCTTAGCTTTTACCTTTCAAGTTCACCCACCTTCCTCTTTGGGGATTGTTGTGAGGTTAGAGTAGTACTTGCTTATTAGCTTGCTTTACTTTCTCAAGGTTTTATCTATTTCAAGCATAAGCATTTGTTTTAATTGTATAAGAGTAATCATACAACTCAAGTCTTTGGGTGTATCCTCTGCTCTCCGTTATCTCCCTTCAAGGAACTCGGACCAAAGGATATGAAAAGCAGAAGGATTTGGGGGCTTAGTTTAACTAAATAACTTACTTTCTGCTCTTTACTTTCTGCTACAATTCTTTCACACATTTACTTTTTTCAGTCCGGGGTTCAAGTACCAGCATCTCCCATAAGGGATACCACTTGGTTGACCCTGTTGATCGTTCTAAAATAAACCTTGCATGCTCAACAGTAACAAGATCTAAAAGTAACCCTCTAAAATAAACCAACAACTTCTCTGGCCCCTGATCCTGTACTCGGTTATCACTCTGCGGAGTACTCACAAGATACGATAGGGAGTGGAAGAGGTTTTAGTAATAGGCATCCACCATAATATTGTCTGAACCAATTAAAAACCAGTGACTGTTGGAAGCTACGGGGGGTGAGAGACCGAGGGGGGTCTCACAGCGTTCGCGTCCCACCTGATGAGCACCTCGGAACTGGGGTTTTGATCTGCAAACTACAGGTGGACTGGTTTCCACTGTTTTGAGCACAGCAGCACTCCATCTTTGGTTTAAGAGGATATGTGGTCGGGGTAGGCACATCCCTTGGTTCCAAGACATTAATCGAATATTTAAGGCACCCCTTAAAATCTATTAAAATCAACGAAGAGACATTGCAAAACGTTTCACCAATAGGATACTCCAGCAAGGATTGTTTCACTCCAGCATTTCACTTTGATTTCAAGTATTTATTTCCAGCTCTTGCAATCTCATGTGTTGAATGTTTAAGTAATTGTAAATCTTGCATATCTGAATATCTCATCTTGGCATTTACATTGTGGTTTGTATTAAGGCATTAAGTGAATATCTTGTGATGTGGGGTATACATTTCCCTTTGCTTTATATGTGTATATTGTATATCTTTCTTTAGCAATTGTATATCTTTTGTAAGTAATTATAATCTTGTGGATGTTGCTTAGATAATTGTGGCTAATCTTAGCTTGTAATATATCGTCTCCATTCTTTTATCTAATGCACTGGTCTAATAATTTAATAAACCTCAATAATTAATCCCTTTAAGTAATTTGTTAATAAATCTAGGAACTTAGCATCCCTTAGGGACTACCCCCCTTGGTTCTGTTGGGTTAAGCCTAAACGAAGGAGTTGTGGACTGTGGTGACAATGGTCCTCAACTCTCACTTGCCCCCAAGGACGCACACAGTGGTTGGAGACTTTCCATGTTCTAAAGTGCGTATTAGGAGGCAACAGTGTGTGTGTGTCCTCTCCACCAAATCGATCTCATTTTAACTCAATGGATAAGCAAAAACCCTAACTCTCACACTGGATCAATGGATGAGATCCTCCGGTGAGACCAATGGCCAAGATTAGATTAGCCATCACTTAAATTAATTTTCACTTATGCTTTATAAAAGTGCCTCCATTAAGTCAAATTAAAATTAGATCACATAATGCACTTTTCCTAAGTATAAACTATGGATAAAGGCAATGATCAATTTGTCTTCCTGTTTTATGTTTTTCATCAAGCAAAGACACATGCAAATGATAGAAGACCTTCCTTGTTGCCGCTTTTTAACAAAGAAGAGTGAAGATTTCTTGTGAAGAATCTGAGTTATTATGGGTCGTGATCTGGAGATAATCGTGGTACCGTTTTTAGAGTCGATTCCCCATATCATGGGCGTGGTAGTGGATAGGCCGAACTTTTGGTGGATTCATTGTGGAAAGAGAAGGGGTGTCGTGGTGCCAATCCCCTTTTAATAGATGGTTCGTGATTGTGAGCTGAGGCCGAGACCAACTCATGAAGGCGTGATGAATTGGAGAAGCGGGGCCGTATTCACTTTTGAGGAAGAACGAACTCTAGAGGAGAGGTCTTTAACCTTCGAGAGCCAATTCGTTCTGAAAAGGGGTGAATTTTGTGTGAAGGGGGAGCTGTGTTCATTGTCCAAGAGGAAGTTGATTGAATTAGAGGAGGACATGTATGTTACCAGTGGAATTGTGACTGTGGATAGGGATTGTTTTTGTCAAAGCCAAGCAAACACCATATATTCGTGTTGCTCGAGTTACTTATGGAGAAGTCGATTTTGAGGAGGACAAGTCACTCAACTGTGGGAGGTTGGACTTACTTTGTGAGTTCGTCGAAGAGCCAATAAGGGAAGACACCTTCTTTAGGGAGATAGACATTTCAACAAAAGAAGAGGGGGCCCCCTTTCATCAAGGAAGAGAAACTGTAGTGTATAAGCCAGATTGGGTGCCAAAGACTAAGAGGTCAAATACATTTGGGTCCAATTCGTCAAAGGGGAAGATCACTGGCGGATCTGAAGAGGGTTTACTCCACTAGGGTCGTTTTTCATCTACAGTAGGCCAAATTTATAAGACAAAGATACCATCAATTTGTGGGAAGACCATGTTCATCATTCCAAGTTAAAATTGCATGTGAATCACTCATCCTTGGCTTTGTGCAGTATCTTTGATAGAGCGTGTCTTTGCTGGGCGTTTCCTTTTAGCTTGGAGGTCGTAATCACCATGGGAATTACCCTATAGATTGGAAAAGGCAACGATATGCTTTTCTGAGGCAGTGTGGACTTTGTGGCAGCCATAGATCAGTTGAAAAGGCATTATTGGTTGCTTAAAGCTGAGATCCAATTGTTATTGTGGAGATCTATTCTTGCTGGGCGTATTTTTTTGTGTTGGCTGTGTTCTCCACTATGGGATGATATATATTGATTGCATAGATCATATGGAGGGCGATTTGTTGAGCTGAAGAGGAGTTTATACCTTCATTTGTTGTTGAGAGGAATGCCTGCTTGCTGATCATATATCTGAAGTTCTTCACCATATTATCTGTTTTCAAATGATCTCACCTTGAAGACGATCTTACCCTCGCCAGACTCCATAAAGAGTTGTATGATCAAGAAGGGGCGTTGATATCTGAATCACCCAAGGAGCTGTTACAACGAGGATCTCTATTTGCAGTTCTAGAACAATTCTGGGTATCATTACTAGTTGCAATAAGTGACTACCAATTCCAGGTTTGAACTCCATGCGTAAATCTGAATTTGTCTAGCTGAATATTCATTGTGGGTGTATAATTATATTGTCCTCTGTGACTGTCCGAAATATGTACTTTTCATGTAATGGCAGTTTGAGTATTTCATTGTATTGTTGATGCCAGAATTAATAGTATTTACATGGCATTTATTAAACTTGCTTGGCAATGAAATGATATCATTAAGCCATACAAGCAAACAAACATAACACTTATACAATAGTGTTCGTTAAGTTATGCCAACAGGAGGGAAAACATATTAGCCATTACAAGGGTTGTAAGTTAACTGTTGATGGAAGTTGTGACCCCGAAACACAGTAATTAAACAAATGCCAATCATAATCTAGTAGGGAACATTACAGTTTGTCCTACAGTACAGTGAACAATCATTAGACACAACAGTACACTGTGTTGCCCACCTATTTCGACTAGGTGGCAACCTCATGTACATTGAAGATGTACATTATGTGCAGTTTGTACCTTGGAAAAATCTGAGGATTTTTCACTCCTGCAGGGCAATTGCCCCTTTGTAAAACGAAATGTCCGCTCCCCTGCGTGGGAAAATTAGTGTAATTCTATGTGTTAGTGTGGGTCATATGATATGGACGCCACACCATGGAACTGGTTGTTAGGGAAGTCCCCTCATCGAGTGTTTTTTCCCCTTCCAATTAATCTTGTTCTTTAAACGATTTTAATTGGTTAGGTTTTTCACTCAAAATCCTCCAAAGTGGTGACGTGCGTTCTAACAGTCAAGTCCATGGGGTGGCTAAGGGTTCAAAATGTTATTCGTGACCATGCTAGACATTTGTATAGAGTCTTGCGGAGTTTCGTTATGTTGTTGTATTTTTATTTATTTTTCTAGTTAATTAATTTCACCACTTGGTGGTTAATTAACTAGGTTTTGATGTAATAATGTAATTGCTCAAGCACTACCATTTTGTAATAGGGGCTATGAATGCAAGGTAAATTGCTATGAAACCCCCTAAGCCACTGCTTCAAGTCCCATGTCATTCTGATAAGGGGTTGAGGAGATAGACCATTTTTTGCCAGGCAAGGTCTATTTTTCCTAGGGAATTAATTAATTTCCCTAAGTCAAAAAATTAAATTATTTGATTTTGAAGGAAAAAATCAAATAAGGCCATGGTAGTTAAGTTTGGGAGGTGGCTGATCATAGTTAATTTTTATTTAAATAAACCCCCCCCATGGTCAAAATAAATTTTTGAAGATTTCCCAAGTGGGGTGCCCCTTTTTTTTTAATAAAAGACAAAAAAAAAAAGATAAAAATTTAAAAATAAAAATAAAAATAAAAGTTTAAAAATTAAATAAAATATTAAAGATAAAAATAAAAAATAAAACATTAAAAATTAAAATTAAAATAAAAGATAAAATAAAAATAATAATAATAATAATAAAAGATAAAAACAAAAAATTAAAAATTAAAAATGAGAGATAAAATATAAGATTAAAACTTGAAAATAAAAGATTAAAAGATTTAAAAATAAAAAGATAAAAATAAAAAGTAAAAGATAAAATGAAAGATTAAAAGATTAAAAAATAAAAAGATAAAAATAAAAAAGTAAAAGATAAAATAAAAGATTAAAGATTATATAAAAGATTAAAAAATTAAAGATAAAATTAAAGATAAAAATTAAAATAATAAAAATTAAAATTTGAGTCAAAGGGGGCCTCACTTGAGTCATGGAAACCCTAGATCTAAGGGTTAAGCTTTATTGTGACATGGATCTATCTTTTTGACCATTGATTTGAAAAGGCACCCTTGCTTTTGATTGGTTGAGAGGGGTGCAAAGTCAAATACCTAGATCTAGTGGTGGAGATCTAATCTAGATCTAGATCTAATTTTGGCCATTAATCTTCAAGGGGTTGGGGTTGCTCCTCAACTATATAATGAGGGTCTCACTCCCTCATTTAATGACATCTCTCATGCTATTGTTATGCTACTGAAATCTTTCCCCATTCTCCTCTCATATTCTCTCAAGCATTTGGCCCAAGCCTCTTGCTATTTTTTTGTATTGAATCTTGCCCTAGTTGGGCTATAATAGAAGAAAGCTTTGGCGGGATATTGTGCCGTCATTCTACATTTTATGCATCTTTTGGTGAGGTAACTTGCATATGTACCTATGAAACCGGATTCGTCCAAAAGGGCCTGCGTGTCCCGTGTCCGCGTGTCGGACACGGACACGCTGACAAAACGTGTCCGACACGTCTTTGCAGTGTGTCCTGTTTTCGGACACGCATGTCCGAGGACTGTCAGTGCGTGTCCAGAAAACACGGCACTTTTTCCACTAAAAAAATGCCCAGAATTGCTTTAAATAAAAAATTTCACTTTCTTTTTATCATTTGCAATTGTGGAGAAAGTTCTAAAGTGTGTTTGGTGTGCAGGTGAAGAAGATTTGAAGGATTTAAATGTGTAATTACTAATGTTAAATGTGCACTGAAGGGTCCTTTGCCATCTATTTGTAGCTTGGAGTTCCACATTAACAATATTTTCACAGACAATCTCAATGCTCCATAAACCTTCAATATATTAGACAGTAAAATATTAAGAAAGATTATTGCAGAAAGAAGTGATAGCAATAATAAAAACTCATTAAGTACACTAATAAGCCACAACTATCATTGTCAACAAACTAGTGTTCACAGCTGAAACAAGAAAAAATGCATAAACAAGTTAATTGGCATGTAATCAAGCTAATGCATCACTAGTCTACTATAAAGTACAATTGATCACTAGAAGCAAAGAAAAGGCAAAGAAACTAAGTAATGGAAAGAAAAACAGTTGTTTTCTCTCACAGAGAGCAAAGAAATGCTTCGGTCCTTTCTTACATCTATAGAAGACAATGTTAACTTGAGTTGCAAATAAAGTTGGCTTACCACAAAGAGCCTCTTATAATTTGACAAAAACTATATGAACAAAACCACTAATCTTTCATTCATATAGTAGAATAACATCTACCTTTTGCTCCCTAAGGTGGCCTTCTACTTGGAATACCTTTTGCAGTGCGGGGATGGGCCCATTGTCCACCCCGAGTACACATAGTATCATTGGCCACATGGTCTCAAGTTTCCATTCAGCCATCTCAGGGTTTGCTCTCACCAACATCAGGTCAAATTTTATCATTGTATTGAACAGGTGAAGAGGATATGTCAGTTATCCCAACTGCAGGAGGTGGAGTTTGAGGAGCATTTCGTTTTGAGATGCATCATATACTATAATATCCATTGGACATTTGAGTATTATGTGACTCTGAAGGTTCCTTTTCCATGGGACATTTGAGTATTATGGATAAGAGGATAAATGTGCATTGATTTTGATTTCTATTGAATATTTGTAAAAATTTGGATCTATATGTCTATATTT
>LPNX010567323.1:2596-28891 GCA_001517045.1 Pseudotsuga menziesii
GTCATTAAGGAGCTGAAGAAGGCAATTGCTAAGCTGGTGAGCTCATTACAGAGCCAAGAACACCTACACCAAAACTAGCCTGACCTCTAAGACACCCATCCACACCCAACACAAGGAATCAGTCCCTTCTCTGCTACACAGTCCCTCAGGCCCTGCATTCCCTTCCAGTGCTATTCAGGGGTGATGGAGAAGAAGGCCAGCCCTCTAGTTCTGTCTGTGTGGTTTCTAGCACCAGGTTTATCAAGCAACCAAGCCAAAATCCTCACTCCTCACACAGTCCGAAGACCAACAATTGCACTCCGGCAATTAATTCAGCTCTCACAGCTTAAACAGGGAAAAACGAATTACACAACCCGAATGAAACAGCAAAAACGGCTCACAACATGGGGGAAGACACACAGTCCTGTAGCTTATAAGTGAGCACAACTCACAGCAGGGAAAAACGTCCCAAACAGTCTGTGCATGAGACCAATAGTTAGTGAGACAGCCAAAAACATGGATGGCTCTTCACAGTCATGGTGAAAACACATGAACTCACAAAAACGTGAATGGAAAAATGCACCAACGGCTCCAAAAACGTGAGGAAGACAACGCAGGCCCTGGCATTACAAAAACGACCTCCAATCCCTGGGAAAAATGAATCCAACAGCCAAAACGTGGGATCCAAACACACAGGAAAAACTCCAGCTGCTGCCAAAAACCCCCAACATGAAGGAGAATGGACAGGAAAATGAAAAAACGTCGATGTATGGCAGAATGGCATACGTTTTTGGACATTTTCCTTGCCAAGGAAGTCAGAACACGTTTTTCAAAAATGGGTCTCTGCCCAATTCGAATTTGGTTGCCCATACTCTTCCCCTTCCATGCAATAACTAACTCAACCACATTCTGGCAGAAATAAATGATTGGAGAAAAGAGACAAGAAAGGTAGTTGACAATTTGATGGGTTTTCTCATAGACATTTGGCTTTTCCCCATTGGCCCATAAATTAAATATTTCACCCCCCCTTATCCTTAGAAAATCATGCCCCATTCGATTTAGTTGCCGCGACTGTAGCTGGTTGTGTCCATTAATTAATTATGATGCATATTTACATGATGGCCAACATAATATATGCCGCATGCACCGACATACCATCGGTGACAAATTTAAATCCAAAACATAGCATTATCGATCAATGGTGGGGCCTTGGCCTTTAGCTCCACACCGCGATCGTTACATATATACATCATATACATCTAATGTAACGGGGTCAAGACCGGGACGTGACACAACTGGATATAGTGATTTGCAAAAGTTTATTCACTAAGAGATTACCTTCCACAGGGGTGGAGGAAAGTGATATGATACCACTATAATTTTTCGATATATGATGTACAGATCAGAACACTAACTTGCTGCAAATTAGATGTAAAATTCTGATATAAAACTTGTGCACTCAAGCAGTCAAATTTGAACTAGGAAAATAAGGTATTTTTGTTGGTAAATGTATGATTAGGCAAGCACGCTGAGGGAAGAAACCATGGAAATAATTTAGGACTGATAGATTGTTTTCCCTAACACATTTATATCAGGTACCATTTAGGTTTCAGAGTCAGCAATGCTGAAACTTACTCCCACGCTTCTGGGTCACCTAACCGTGAAACTAGGAATACATTTTCTCATGTCCAATCAACCATTGGATTGAGGAAACTGATTTGTATTGGTAATAAGGTTATCAAACATTTATATAACAGAAAATAAGGTTTGTAATAGTTATGGAAAGTTTTGGGGAGTTTAGGAGTGATTTGGGAAAATTTGGCAATTTTGGCTTGGTGAGGTCTTATGTAGTGGAGGCTGCTCAAACATTGTACAGATCCAAATTATTTTTTGTTTGATGGTATGGATGGATAGAGGGGTATGTTATCGACACAAAACAACTTTTAAAATCGAATTTGGGTGAAAAAACTCTCCTAAATGAAGAAACGACGAGGCTAGTTAATTTTTGCGTCGAGAGGCGCTCTACAACCTAGTATGGGGGAGATCTTGTAATGTTATGTAATGTTATATAAATGTCGGCCATAAAAAATAAAAAAATTAATTATCGGCAAAAAAAAATGCCACTCGGAAAAACAACACAATATGGGGGAGATGTTGTAATGTTCCTACTTAACAAAATAATAAAAAATAAAAAATTGAATTATCGGCGAAAAAAAGTTGGTCGCCCACATGGTTTTAAAACCATGTGCAAGGCCTCCTAAAAACCCATGTTTTTATTGTACATGGTTTAGGAGGGCCTTTCAAATGGTTTTAAAACCATGTGAAGGCCTCCTAAACAACCCATGATTTTAGGAGGGCCTTGCACATGGTTTTAAAACTATGTATGGGGGAGATGTTGTAATGTTCTTTCCTAACAAAATAAAAAATAATAAAAATATTATATGTTAGCCATAAATAGTATTAAATATTAATAATAAAAATATTATATGTGGACCTTAAATAAAAAGTTGTGCATTTTGGTATGAATCACACTAAATATGATAATTGAGTGCAATACTTAAGAAGAGGTTTGCACCTCCAAATATTTAATTTCTCTCGGCGCTTGATACAGCCTGGGATTTGGATCTATGCTGGTAACTAGTCATCTAGCTAGGATGTATAATATAGCATGAAATTCGTAACATAATGACTTCAGTCCTTAGAATGAGGTTTAACACAGACTCATACAGCTTCAATTAACATATTAAACCTTTCAAATGAATTCTCGTGGCCATTGCTCAATTTTTATTGCATTAGATTGATCAAATCCCTCATTATAATGACAAATAAAGCTTATACATGGAAAACTTAATATGTAATATTATTGGGCAGAATTATTACAGTATGATAGAGATATCAAATAGTCTTTATAATCTAATACACATCAAAGGAAGTTTAATTATTGACCACTCCATAAGAGGACTCAAAATAGTGGGAAGGAGGCCTAGATCTGACATCAGAATAGGATGGGAGTGTAAGTGAAGCTTCCACTTCACAGGAGATCAACTTCACTGAGGAAAATAGATGAAAAATACATCTGATATGATCTCATAGTTATGTACATGATTGCTTCAACACCTGCAAATAAAATGAATGGGAGTAAGAAGAAAGGGGGAGGAAGGAATTGGGGCACATCTCCCAAAGTCCAAGTCACATCCCTCAGTATAAACAATGCTTCACATAAACATCAATCAATCATAAGAAAAACTAGTAAATGGAGCTCAAATTCCCTTTAGATACATTCCTAGGTGACTTGTTTAGCAGGTGTAGGTGATAGGTGAACTGTGAGAGCAAGTCATCCACATAGAAACCCCACGCTTGGCCAAGTAATGCACCCTCCTTGATTAATTAGAAACTAGGGTCCATGTGAATATGTTTCCACGTCCAATTCATCCATACAACTTAGCAACTGTGCCCTCCTTAGGCCAAGAGTTGTTGCTTTTATCTATTGGCATATTTTCTGATTTCCCTGCTTTTGAGACTAAGTCTCCAAAAGGAAACTACACCCTCCTTTGTCAAATGTTTTCTGTTTTTCCTTTGACAAATTTTTTGAGTCTCCAAAACAAAACTGCACCCTCCTTTATCAAATGTTTCCTGCTTTTTTCTCTTACTGCGTTTCTGTGGATTTTGGGCACTTTCCCTTTTCCTACCTGACTGCTTTTGTCATAAAGTTTCCAATTCTTCCTCCTTGGCAAGTTGGCTTGCCCAAGTGTACCCCCCGTGACATGGAAATCTTATTTCCACATAATAAATTGCAAAATAAATAATCATGATAAATAAAAACCAAGTACATTCCTCAATAATAATTATTTATCAAAATTTCCCTAGGAAATTAATTAATGCCACTTTGTCCTCCTAGGTGCTTAGCAAGGTCCACACTTTTGGTGGTCAAAATGTGGGGACATGACATGGAAGGACACTTTAATGCCACTATCTCTGAAAAATAAATTTAAGAGGGGGGGAACTCTTTAGGGATCCCTTTGAGGAAAGTCTAGAATATATCATAGAAAATTAGGACTTGGTAGATTCCTCCCACAAAATAGTATATCTACACGAAACAACAAGAAAATTGGGCCAAGACATATATAAGTCATACTGGATTGCTTTCTTGTCCATAATTCATTCTTGAAAAAATAATTCATTCTTCACTAAAAGATTGTAGCATTGACTATCTCAGATCACAAGCCTTTTTGGTTTAATTCCTTATGGTTAAAGGAAGAAGAGGCCCTACAACATATTCAAAGTTATTTTAACATTTATGTTCAACTATCCCCAACCTTCACATGGAAGGTAAAGCTAATAAATGTAAAAAATTATGTCAAGTGGTGGGATAAAACTAAGTTTTAGAGGCCAAAGAAGAAAATGAGACAAGCACTAGAGGAGTTGGAGATTGTTCAAGAGAAAATGGTGTAGGTTGAAATATCAATAAAATTCTCGTATAAATATAATCAATTAAGAAAGAATATGAGACATGGTGTATTAAGTCTAGGAGCTTATGCCTGAAAGTAGGTGACCACAACACTTCCTTCTTTCATAAACATGTAAAGGGTGAATAGAAACAATATCCAAGAGTGGATTTATGGGATTGGATTTATAAATTATGGGGAGGAAAACTCTAAGTGGGGTAGGTTGATATAAGAAGAAGAAGTGTTGGAGGTTATTTAGACGCTAAACTTGGATAAATCCCTAGGGCCAGATGGGTTTCCTATATGCTTCTTATGTGCAACCTAACCCCTTATCACTCATGATATATGCATAATGTTAAAACATGACCCATGGAAAATATAAGATAGTGGGGGGAACTAATTCTTCTCTTTTAGCCTTAATTCCCAAGGACTCTTGGCCTACTTTGTTGGGAATATTTTGACCCATATCCCTTTTCAATTCTACATATAATATCTTAACTAAAGTTATTGCAAAGTGCATGAAATTTATGCTTCTAAAAGATAATCGCCAAAACCCAAGGAGGCTTCATAGCAAGAAGACAAATCATTGAAAATATTGTCTTGGTGCAGAAGGCCACTCACTCTAGCTACACTCAAAAGTATGAAGGGATGGTCTTCAGATTGGATTTATCCATTTCATTTGATAAAATTAGGCATTGCTTCATTTTTGCGGTCTTAAAGAGACTTGGTTTCTCTCCATCATTCATAAAGAGGATTAAGGAATGTATTGGGAGACCATGGATATCCCCTTTAGTCAATGGTTGACCAACTCCTTTATTTCAAGCCTCCCATGGAATTCAGAAAGGATGTCCTCTTCAACCTTTCCTCTATATCATAACAACAAAATCTTTACGTACACAATTAAATATGGAAAGAGAAAACAAAAATATGATGGGCATCCTTACTTCAAGAGGAGTCCTTTATTGAAGATTCATGGGTAAAGGTCAATGTGGGTAAAAGAAAAATATACTGTTGGAATTTTCCATCCATACTTCTAGATGAGATATTGAGAATTCTTGGGTTTTAAAGTTTCCAATTCAATTTGAACTCCTTCAAATATTCAAGAGTTCTCGTCTCCTTTAAAAGATCCCAGGATGCATATTGGAAAGAGATCACCCTAAAGATCAAATCCAAAATTTGTGGGTGGGGGATCCAATGTCTCTATACTACTTGTAAGATCATTTTAATTAAATATGTTATGTTCTCACTTCCTCTTTATTTGATCTCTTCTATGCTATCTCCCACGATAACCAGAGATAGTATAAGTAAAGAGATTCGATAATTCGTATGGAAAGGGGGTACATCAAATAAATAAATAAAAAATTTGGTCAACTGGGAAACTATCAAGGTCCTTCTAGATCATTGTGGAATGTGAGTAAGAGAATAAATATCATGAATAAAACTATGGGAGCTAAGCTATTGTGGAGGTTGATTCAAGGGAGAATGGAATAATGTAAAAAGATCATTAGGAAAAAATATATTTGAAGGCCAAGGTTAAGAAGTCTAGATAGTTGTTGTTTGGAAGGAAAAGGATCAACTATATGGGATATTTGTAGGGTAGCAGGAAAGCTTATACATGATAATCTGTATTGGATCCATGGCAATAGGGAAAAATCAAAATGTGGGAGGATAAAATCCTAGGTTGGGCTCCCCTTTTTAGCAAACTAGGTCTCTTGAAGATAAGAGAATGGATTAAATCCAATGGATATACTTCTCCATTTGACTTATCAGAATGGTATCAATCAAGGAAATGTAAGAGTTGAAGGAACATTGAAGTTCCAAAATAGCTCAGCTATGACCGAGAGGTCCTCTATTCCCTCCTTCAAGGACTGGACCTTACTCACATCGACAATAAGGACGCTAGAGGATGGGGAGCATATGGAAAATACACAGTCAATGAGGTATATGAAAATATCATTTGCAGTTTCCCTCTTCCCCCATACTCTCATATGTGGATAAAAATATGGCATAAAGATGGACCTCCTAAGATCAATGCCTTCCTATAGGTTATGTATCACAACATAATCCTCCTTGTGGAAATATAGAAAAACAAAATAGTGAAGTTCCCTCATGCTATTCTCTCTTCAAAATAGAAGAAGAAAGTTACAAACACTTTATTTTAGAATGTGAAAATGTCAACTTAGTTTGAAAAATATCCTTGAATAATTAAGGTATGACCTTCTCTTGCCTTACAAATGGAGTGATATTTTTCTTAATTGGAAAAACTTTTATTGGGGCTCTATCCTTCCTTAGCTAGAGTATGGGATGTGATTCCCTAGTATGTTTGTTGGAATACCTAGACAACTTGGAACTGTCTCATATTTGATAATGAATTCATCTTGCCTTCCTCTACAACAACCAAAGCAAAAGATCTGTTATGTGAAACTTTGCTCATGAGCGGAATTTCATATCTCTCCTTGGAGTCTCTTTCATATCAAGAGAGCTAGTGGGTTAGTTTTATCCTTAGTAAGAGATCCATTCAGTCCACTCTGTCTTTCATTCAGCTGTCCATCTCTCCAAAGTAGAAATGAAATGGGTAGAATTTCAAGACTGGCATAAATTCTTCTTTGATTGTGACTCTAAGGGAAACATTGAGGTGGAAGGGCAGGGGGTTCTTAATGGATCTTGATGGGACAATAATGAATTTGTTTTCTTGGGGATTAATATTTTCCTATAATAATCAAGCACAATGGTATGCCCTGCTATGAGGAGCAGAGCTTGTTTTCTCCCTCAATATACAGAAGTAATAATTCTTCGAGACTCCTTAATAGTTATTTGGTATACTAGAAAAGGTTTATCTAACCTAGAGATACTTTTTCACAAAAGGATTTAGAATATAATCATTCACACTCTTAAAGATATTGAGGAATTAATCCTTATCCACATTCAAAGATATCACAATGAGAAAGTTGATCATTTGGAAAACTATTGAGCAACCTTGGATAAAGGCATCTCATAAAATTTTGATGGTCATCCACATAGAAGGTGGATACCTCAATTTAATTTTTTAATGAATGACATCAAGGAATCAAACCCTTGAAATTAATCCATCATTAAGGAAGGAAACATGGAAATCATAGAGGAATGTGTCACAACAAGAAATTTAATCTATTCTTATACAGTGCCCTCGACCTGCTCATATCGACCTTCCCTCATAGATTTGGTCTTATGGCATTAATATTTGTATCATGTGAATATTGGGGGGTATTTGTGTCAATATATATCCACAAATAACTATGGATTATCCATGTGTTCGCCTCATATTTAATTACGGTTATGGTGGAAAAAAGGAAGGGCATAGTCTTAAAGGTAGTCTTTGGTTGGTTGTGGCTCTCTGGTTCTCCTATGGTGGTGGTGGTGAAGGATTTGTATGATGTTCTTGGAACTTCTGGATTTAGTTACATCATTGTATTGACGAGATCTTGTGCTTTTGAGAGGGAAATTCTCTCTCCAAGTGGGTCTCGGCTCTTGGTCTATTCATTAAGGGTAATTGTGAGTTTGATCTGATCCTTGGTTGTCCCCCCATCTTGGCTTGCAATTTTGTGATAGCAATTCGATAGGGTTAATTATGGCTCTTTGGGAGGTAAAATTAGGTGGAGTTCATATTGCCATCCATGATCTTAAAGTCTCGATACATCGTTTTTAGTCTCATATGGAAGGATTGGTGGATGCTATGAGAAATTATCATATTATCTCTCTCTTCTAGATACATGGATTGATGATTTTGAGGACAAGCTCATAATGTAAGAGGGCTAGGTTGACATGTTAGTGGAGGACCTGGACAAGCTAATTAACATGAATTGGGAAGGCATCCTCTTGAACAACTCCATGGTGGAATTGAGGGTCATGGAAGAGACTATGTGTTCCAATGTAAGGACGAAATATAGAGTTGGAATCCTCCGAGAAAGCAGGATGAATCTTTTCCATAGTTTGGTTTTTTAGAGTTGTTTTTCATTGTAATCATATGCAAGGTGAATCTTTCTAAATTTTTTGGTTGACGTTCCCAACTTTTTAATATAAATCATTTAATAACTCTTGCTAAAAAAAATGGTGCACTCTTTTTGGTAAATTTGGGTTTTTTGAATCATAATGCATATTGGTTATTAATGTGATATTGATTAAGGAAATCCATATGATATTGGATGAAATGTAACTCTATCAAGAAGGATAGACTAGCAATAAAACCTTGTCTTTTTTTTTTAGTGATAAAGAAATATCATGTAGATCAAATCAACACATGCATAAATAAGTATTGTTGGATTTTATTAGTATTTGATATGATATTTAATTATACAAATGCATAATAACAAGATGATATGAAATTGGTGTCATAATTTGGCTATAGGGAAAAGAGGTCATAGTATCTGCTTTCATTAATCGACGACACTAATATAAAATAACATAGCTAGTATAATGATGACCTTGCCAATCATTGAAACCTACAAGGTGGATAATAAATGGTACATGAAGTAAAAGCTTGAGATCAATTGGACTCAAGAAAGAGCATAATAAATGAATTAGGGAGAAAATCCTTGAAATCAATTGGAGTAGGCAGAGAGGACAATAAATGGCAAAAGGAGAAAATCCTTAAGATCAATTAGAGTTAACAAGAAGGATAAATAGATTAGATAATTGTGACATTGTCAATAATTGGGACTGATAAGGTAAAGTGTTACACAAGATCTATCTTAATAAAGTTTAATGCCAAAGTAATGTTATGTATTACTACATCAATAGTAAGAGAAAGCCACATTGAAGATGGTTCTAATTCCTAAGGGGAAAGGGGATGGAATACCTTGTTTACCCTTTTTATTTTAATTAATTGTTATTTACATATACGATGTGTAATAATGTATAAAGATAGATTGTTAAAATATATTATGCATCTATTTAATTTTGTCTCAGTTCCATCCTATATAAATAACAAACCATTGTGATAAATTTAAATAACATGAGGTAAAATTCCTAATGAATATCAAGGCTAAGACCATGTTGCTAATACATGTATAAATTATTTGTTAAATGAGATCCCATAAAATATTATTGGGAAGGAAATAAGGGACTCGTGTTAATAAGTTGCCACCTAGGACTTTCATCCAACATACATGGAAAACATTATTATATGTACCTAACACTCCTCTAGTTTTTGTTCTCCAGCCCATGGATTACTTGCGTAGCTTCCATAATGAAATCGAGAAGTCATGTTACCTTCATGAAGGGGGAAGGAGCTTGGATTAGAGCCTAGTAGAGAGAGAAATAGTCGTGAATAGATTTATTGTACAAAGGTTCAATTCAAAGAGGGCGTGGTTTGATGCTATTCTCCATATGCTACTTTATTTTCTTATATATATATATATAGTTTGTGGTTTCCTTCTTATCTTTGGGGAGAGATGGTTAGTAATTTGGTTCTAATCATTAAGTCCTAAACCATTTTGTTTGTTATTACCTTGGGTTTATTCTTCATTAGTTATGTGGAGAATTAAATGGAGAATTAAATGTGGCTACTAAGTATTGTATTATAAATGTACTTTAATTTTTAATATTATATAGATTTGTTCTTTGCAATTTTTCGCCATCTCCTTGTTTTTTTGTTATTTTTTATCTTCTTGATTTTTGTTATTTTTTTAATTACTATCAAAGCAAACAATACAAGGATTTTTTGTTCACATGGAAAATATGAATTTTTACTATTCATAAAGACTCAAGGAAACCTCGGTTACATATCTGTTACTTAACATGTCAAATAATGAGATTTGAACCCAAGTGGGGAGTAACAACATTCCCCTCAACTACCCAATTTACATTCAATTGACAGACCATACTTTGTGATGAGAAGCTAATAACATGATTAATGAAATTTGAATGCATCATGTCATAGAATTCATGATGATAATGAGTGCATTGGTGAGGAAGTATATACCGCAAATAAGAACGCGAATATGATCTAAAGGATCTTATGGTTGAATGAAAAATGTGTATAAAACCATGTTTTAATGGTGAAAACTAAACCTTCATAATTCCTACAAAATATTTAAGAGATAAGGTATTATGCTTGTTTTTGTCTCATTTTATTTCAAGGCATTGGTGTTGACAAATGGTTTGCACTATTTTTTCATGAATCTTCATTGTTAAGAGAATGTCTTTATGTACTTCTAGTTGATCACTGATTATTTCTTGAAATGTATTACCCCATTAGAACAAATTGGTTATGTAGATAATTTTTGTACGCCTATAAATGATTGAAGCTGTCGCAAGCAGACGATGAAGCTCTCATTAAAAAAAAATGTTTCAAAGAGACATTGACATAATTGATAGAATGATGAGCATGTTGTAACAATAGAATAATTGTATTTGAAGGAAGCTAAATGTATTTATTCTTGGTTAATTTGAACTTTGAAGAAATTATAAGACTTTCATATAGTAAAATATATCTCTTCAATGAATGCATATTTATTATGTGAATACTTGTGGATTTTAATATAGGTGCAAACACGATCTCAATTCCATCATCAATAAATTATGGGCTTGGAGTGTTCGATGAATGACTAATTGGTGAAACACTAGGGAGGATATTGGATTGCACTCAACATTTGTTGGGGATGTTCTCTTTATATGCAAACAACAAAACTAGCGAGAAGTTTTGAAGTAAAAGCACTCTAGATATTAATGAGCGTCATTCATATGTTGTTATTCCTCTCAAATCATTAAGAAGGGGCTGAAACTTGTTAAAAAATTTGTACCTTGGAAGTTATTTTCTTAAGTGACTTTTCCTAAGTCACTAGGAAAGGGGAAAATAAAGTGACCCTTACATTAAATGACTTGGTATAAGCTTTAATTCAACTTTAGTGATTAAAGTGACTTTTGATAAATTTAAGTGAGGTGATTGAAATTAATTTCATGAGAATTAAAATGTGCATTAATTCTCAACCTCTCATCTAATTCATTTTGGGCCCTTGGATTGTATGACCCTGCACTTACCCTGGCATTCAAACAAAAGGAAAGGGAAAGGAATTTTCATTCATTCCACTTGAATGAGATTTTGGAGAGAGCATCAAATTCTTCAAATGAGAAGGAGAATGCAACTGAGAAGAGATTACCAACAAGAATTCCAAGGAGATAATTGTAGCTGATTTTTGGCACAAATCCCAAAGTACCAAGCAAAGAAATCAGGGTAGAAAATTTGCATTAAGTGCATCGTACAAAAAAAATGTTGTATAGTCCGTATAGTACAATTTTCAGTATGAAGTTCGCACAAAAATTCAAGAGGTAGTTTTGTTGTGGAGGAACGAATTTATAGACTTAAATGTGGCATGCATATCAAGGTGGTGGTTGTATAACAAGATAAAAAATCAAGGAAGAAGTCTATTGGTCCCTACAACCTGTTAATTTATCTTTGACACAGAAATCGAGGCACTAGGTTGAGATACGTTGGATTGAGATTTTTCTCATTACTGTTATAACTTTGAATTTGACTAAAATAAAATTCCTCTCTCTCTCTCTCTCTCTCTCTCTCTCTCTCTCTCTAACAGGTTTTCCCATTCTGGGTCTTTCCTAGGAAATTTGCTGGAAAATTCTGAGTCTTGAAATTTCATGGTGTGCATTTATTATTAAATTTATTCCTATTAAAATTGATGTTCATTCAGTGTTTAAAAGTATGAAATTTTTGTGAAAGTTACAACACTCATTTAAACTGGGTTGGGCATTTAATTTTCCATAAATTTGACTTGATACTAGGATAGGTTTGAACATATAAATTTCACGGTATCAGATATTGGGGGCAGATTATTAAATTGAAATTTTTAGATTGTCGGTGAGCTTCCTTTTTAGTGGGTTGGGAATTTAATTTTCCATAAATTTAACTTGATACTAGAATGTGTTTGAACACTAGAAATTTCATGGTATCAGATATTGGGGGCAAATTATTAAATTGAAATTTTTAGATGGGCGGTGAGCTTGTTTTTCAGTGGGAAGCACCTTGTTGAAGTTTGAATTTGCATTGAAATGGATACAACACATAGGTTGGAGGATAGGTTTGATGGGGATGCTAATTTTGTCCCATGGAAGGCTAGGATAATGTTTATCTTAGAGGAAATGAATTGTGGATGACATTGTTCATAATACACAAGCACACCCTATTCAAATTCTAGTTGCCACCAATGCACAAGCACTCGCTACATTCACCAAAAAGGACATTAAATCTAGAAGGATCATTCTAGATGAATTTAAAGATCATGTTATCCCACATATCTCTAGTAAAACCCATGCATATCAGATGTGGGGTGCTTTGACCAACTTGTACCAAAGATCAATGGAGAACTAGAAGATGTTTTTGAGAGAGAACTGGAATAGTATTAACCTGGCCAAAGCACAGGGAGTGAATTCCTACCTTACTAGGATAGCTAACAACAGTTGGGGAGGTTGTTTCTAGAAGTGAGATAGTGCAGATAGCTGTGAATGGGGTTGCAAATCCTTGGGCTATTTTTGTGGAGACTATAGTATCCAGGAAGAAATTGAATTCTTGGGATAGACCTTGGGATGATTTTGGGCAGGAGGAGACCCAAAGAGGTATTGTGTAGAGAAACTCTTCTAATAGTAGGGTGGATGAGGAAAATATGGCTTTGACTAGAAAAGGAAAGAAGAAGTCCAAAAAGAGGGTGGAGATAAGAAGTAGTAGTAGCAACATGGTGGACAGAAGAAGGATTTGATCAAAGTTAAGTTATTTTCTTGTGAGTGGTTTGGACACTATGCTCGCAATGTCTAGACAGGAAGAAGAAGAAGCAACAAACCATAGCTTCAATAGAGATTGAGTAGTATGCAACACAATTCGAGAGATATTTTTCTCTTTGTGTTGGGCATGTTGAGAGAGAGAGAGAGAGAGAGAGAGAGAGAGAGAGCATCTATCATCACCATTACAGACATAGATATTGAGTGGGAGCATTATTTGTTGACCCACCATTATTTCTTCTACAATGAAGTTATGGGGTGGGAAATCTTAGAAAATCCCTCGATGAACTTTCGGTAGTATCTAGTAATACCCATAAATTATCTGATGGCGGTTACATTTTTTGGAACCAGTCATTCAGTGATGGCCTTGATTTTGTCGTGGTCGACAGAGATTCCATCCTTGGACACTACCTGTCCGAGGTATTGAATCCTATATTTAAAGNATTTTTAGGAACCAGTCATTCAGTGATGGCCTTGATTTTGTCGTGGTCGACAGAGATTCCATCCTTGGACACTACCTGTCCGAGGTATTGAATCCTATATTTAAAGAAATCACATTTATTGAACTTTGCATATATATTTTGTTCTCTTAGTACTTGCAGAACTATATTTAAATATTCCTTATGTTCTTGTTCATTCTTTGAGTAGATTATTATGTTAGTATGTCGTCTATGAAGACAGTCACAAACTTATCTAAATAGTTACTTAAAAGGTGTTCATCAAACACATGAATACAACAGGTGTGTTTGTCAACCCAAAAGGAATTACGAAAAACTCGTAGTGACCATAGCAGGTCCTAAATGCAATTTTAAAGATGTCCTCATCTTTTATTCGTTCTTGATGATAACCAGACCTTAAGTATATCTTTGAAAAGATAGATACTCTGTGGAATTGATTGAATAGATAATCTATCTGGGGTAGTGGGTATCATTTCTTAATTGTCATTTTATTTAGATGTCGATAGTCTATGCACAACCTTAATGTTTGGTCTTTCTTTTTTACAAATAAGACCAGTGGTCCCCAAGGAGAGACACTAGGTCGAATATAATTTTTATCAATCAATTATTGTAGCTGATATTTGATATCTGTAATTTCTATTATGTTCATTCGGTAAGTATATTTTGATGTTGGTACAGCTTCGGGTATCAGATCGATCGTGAAGTCAATGTCTCTTTTCGAAGGAAGTCCAAGGACTTCTTTCGGAAAGATGTCTTCAAAGTCTTTCAATACTGGTATGTCTTCTAGTTTAAGTGTATTTTTGTTATCATTATCATTCATTATATAGACAACAAACACTTTACATCATTTCCTTACTGATATTTTCATTCATAAATCATAGATTTCTTGGATTGTAACCTTCATAGGAATCCATTTTGCTTTTACAATGTTTCCATTATTATCTATACATGTAAAGGTTTTGTATAAACGAATTAACATAACTTTGTGTTTTTATATCCAATCCATTCATATTAATAGATCATAGGAACCTAAAGGAAAAATATTCAAATAAGCATGCGTAATGAAATCATTGATAATCATTTCACAATTCTTAACATAGCTAGTAACCTTATGTTTAGTATCAGTGGCTAATTGTACCAGCTATGACTTATCAAAATTTTCTGGTACTAATTTACACAATTCAACTATTCTAGGTGATATATAAATTAAACTTGCACCTAGATCAATCAAAATGGAAATAGGTTGACTGTTTGTCATACCTTTAATTTCAACCATGGAAGTCTGATGGTATGCTTGTCGGTTTTCCAAAGCAGCACAAATTCTTGACATTCTCCTTGCCATGTCTCCAATGGTAATTTCTCCTTGAATGGAGTGAACATTAAAAACTTTCTTTCTTATTGGGCAATATTTAAAGTAATGTGGCCCGTCACATTCCCAATATTTTAAGGGTTCTTTTTGTGCAGGTTCTTGTTAAAAATGGTAGGAGGTTCTTTTACTGCAAAATTCTGTGGTTTAAAACTTGTGTAGTTATTACCTTGATACCCCCTATAGTTATTCCCTTTGTTTTTGTGGAATTTATTATGTTTCTTTGTTGGATCAAAATTGTTTTTCCATTTATTCTTCCAAGTTGGTACATTTTCCGTTTTATTTTTGTTTTGGTCGTAAGAAAATTTTTATTTTCTCATCACTTCCTTTAGTGTATTCAAATTATCGTACTCAATCCTTTATTTGAACATGATAGGAAAAAAAATGAGAAAATGTTCCTATTTTTATACAAATGAGAAAATAGGAAGCGTACATTTTACCTTTTCTTCTACGCTTCCTATTTTTATACAAAAAGGTAAAATGGTTGGGCTGCCCAAAGTGACCTTTGGGCTTCCCAACCTTTTGTTTTCCCAACGCTTCACTTTTCAAATGTCCTTACAAAATTTATACAAAAATACAAAAGAGGCTTAATCCCTCATGAGGAGGGTCCCGCCTGGGTATCTAAAAACTTCCTCCATGCTGACGCTTCAGCAGCAATACCTTCAAAGGCGCAGGGTTCCAAGAACTGAATATTGATTTCAAATTTTGCAACTTGGTTCCTTATGGCCTTTATCCTCGCTGGGCTCAACCGAAGCTGGTCTTCCAAAAATTGCACACTGATCGCTGGGTGGCCTACTTCATTCTTCAAAACTAGGTCATCAATGGCCTTGATCTGTTGCGTTTTGGCCTCTGCATCCTGATATCTACTCTGCAATATTCCTATAAATGTTTCATGGTCTGGGAACTCATCAAGCTTATGTTCAGCTTCTGTCTGACACCGGTTGTATGTGTTAAGGAGCCTTCTGAAGTATTCTGGGCATGCTCCATGTGTCCTTTTGACAGCCTTCTTGAATTCTTCAGTGGTGCTGACAGCGAACTCTATTAGGTCATGATCTCTTTTGAGGACTTGATGGTCCTTGAATGACAGCTCTGCTGGAGACTCTGCATTACTTTCCAGTCTTGCCATTCTGGCATTCAAGACTTCGAGAACATCCTGGGATCTGTCCATGAAGTAGGAGGATGTTTCCATGATTTCCTCTAACCGGCTATCAATCTGAAGGACTTTGCACCTTTCTTCCTCCAGAGCAATCTGCAGTTGTAGCATTTTATCCTTCTGATCCAGGATATGTTCTTTAAATGGCTAGAGATTGACTTGATGTTCCTTTCCTACCTCCAGATCAGTAGTTAGAGGGGCAAGCTACTCTTGATGTTTCTTGTTCAGTTCTTGGGTGTGTACATCATTGGCCTGCAAGAGGATATTTTGCTGCTCTTCTAGTTCTCCCACCTTTCCCAGCAACTGATCCTTTTCCTTATTCAACTCTTGATATTCTGCTTGCACTTGCTCAAGGCGTTCTTGTGTAGTCTCCTGAGACTGTCTCTCTTCATGTAGAGACTGCAATTCAGCTTCAGCAGTCTTCATCTCCCTCTGTAAGTGTTCAAATTTCCGCTTTAACCTGTTTCCTTCCTCTCTTTCTTTCCTCAAGGTATCCTTCAGCTGAGCTGAGGATTTCTTAGATGACTCCAGTTCATTCATCACCCTGTTTATATTATCTTTTGAGGCATCGATCATTGCAGCCCCGGCTCTCAGAGTGAACCTAGGATCTTGATCTGTTCCTAACATGATAGCTGTATCTGTTATCATCTTTCCAGACATGTTTTCTACTTCAACCCTTCTTTCAGTCCTCTTCATTATCCTCTTCATTGCTTTATCATAATATACAGTGTTGAAATTAGTAATTTCCTTTCCCTTTTCCTGGACAAAAGGAACTAACTTGAGCGTAGGGACCACAAGTGTGTTGGCAGCAGGCACTTGTGGGTCCTGGACTTCTGGGTTTTCTGTCTCCTGGGTCGGTCCTTCAGCAGCTGACTGTCCTATCTTTGTCAGCTTTGGCCTTTCTGCTTCCTGCTTTCTCAGCTCCTCATCTAGCTTTCTCTTCACTTCTTCAGCTGCTTTCCTAGCTGCTTCTTCTGCCTCTTTGGCTGCTTCTTGAGATTTCTCAGCTGCTTCTTGGGCAGCTTTTCTTTTTTCTTCTTCTTCGCTATGAAGCCATTCTGCAGCTTCCTGGGCTAGCTTCTGGGCCTCCTCCTGTCTCCTCTTGGCCTCTTCTTCAGCTTTGGCTTGCTCGGCCCCTTTTCCACCTTTAGTGGTGATCTTTGGCTTGAACCTTATTCTCAGAGCTGTCATGTTAGGGGCACTTCAGAAGACAGATTCTTCCTTATCAAAGTGGTGAGTATACTCAAAATTAACCTTGTGTTCTTTATAATGCTGCACCAACTTACCTTGGGAGTCGCTCCTATGAAATGGAATTCTGCCAAAATGAAATTTCGCTAATTCTTCTACGAATTCCTCAGCTTGTTTTACGTTAGTGAATCTGTAGCTTCCCAGCTTGAATGGAAAAGGAGGGTACGCAGTCTTCTTATGTTCAAATAGAAAACTGCCTATTCCATCTATGAACACCTATCTGACTGCCTCCTTGTGGATAACATAATCAGTTGCGTATTTAGGCAGCAGAGAAGGAGGTTTTGAAACACCAAACATTCTGAAATACATGCCATTTTATGTCAGGAAGTAGTCTGCATAATCCTCTATTACTTGCATGGCCCCCTCTGACATACAGTCGCACTCTTTACAGAAAATGAGTGTGTAGAGTGGCATAATGAAATGCTCGCACACTTCTCTGTAATGGCTGTGGTACTGGTGAGCCCATAATGGTTTATATGCAGCATAAACAGGCATTCTTTCCCTGTCCCAGATGCATCTAAGACCAGGGAAGGGCTGGTGGCACAATATGCAATCTATAAGTATTGAGCTCATGTAAAACTCAGACTTTTTCCGGGCCTCTCCTCCCAGGGCTACAGCCAAACAAGCAGAGAGACTATTTGAGACCAGGCTAGCCCAATTAAAAATCATCCCTTGGGTGGAAACTTGAAAGATGATTGGGACCCATTCTAGTTTGAAGAGCCTGCCATGAGCCCTTCCAAAGATTTTGTTGAGCATTAAAGCTATGAATCTGTATGGAACTCGTAGAGTAGCTGTATCATATTCACCTGTTACTCTATTTCTAAAATGCTTTTCGGTCAACATCATTCTTTTCAAGGTTTCTATAAGATCCATCTTTACGTTATCTAACCAGTCGTCAAACACAAACACTTCAGATTCTAGCATGTGGTAAGCTAGGGATACATATCCAGGGCTATATGCAGCATAGCCCTGTTTGTTGACATCTTCAAGGATCATCGTTGAGACATCCACCCAAGGCAAAATCCATCCTATGACTTCAGAACATGGGAAGATATCTGGCCTAGTAGCGACCTTCATTAGTGCAGATCTTTCAATGTTGGCGTAGATGGGTTCTTCTTCCAGCCCTATATCAGGAACCTCTCTTCGAGTGATTAGTCTATAGATATCTCCCCACTGATATTCGGGTTCAATGCCTGAAATGCACTTCGTATCCTCATATGTATATTCTGTCCTTGTTACCACTTCTACTTCTGGCCCTTCTTCCACCGCTGGGGCCTTCTTCTTTTGTCTCTTGGACATTGTGAGTTCTTCCTGCCATGTATAACATTGTGGCATTAAGCAATTTAAGTTGCATACATTTACATGACAGTGTGCAGTGTTTTACTTCTTCAATGTGTATTATGACAGTAACTTGTTAGAGAGATACATGTATGCATGGATAGCCTAACAATGACCTAACTAATCCGAACTGTTACAAGCAAAGTGCAGCCTGAAATGACCTTGTCTATATCTAGCATAATGCAAATATATCACATATAGTAAAATTAGCAATTTACTACTACTGTATGATATTTGAACAATTATATCAGTCATATTCAAAGTGACAAGGGAGACTACATCCAAAAGCCACCCATTTCTGTTCTCTATACATGCCATGATCCTTTCGCTGCGAGGGAAAAAAAACTACACAGGTTTTAACGGCGTCTTAGCAAAACCATACTCGCGCCCCATTTGGTCAATCAAACTAAGAATATAGATAAAACTCCTCACTCAGGCTGAGGCTTGATCTCTGAGCTCTACGGGGTAGCTTGAAGCTCATAGGTACAAAACAGCTAGGGCTTTAAGTGGTGCGGGAAACAACGGTAGTAGCTATGAGGTTTTCTTGATGGCGCCATGCCTACACACCGATAGAAAAACATATTCCTCCTAGCAGGCCACGGGTTCGAAACTAAGCTTGACGAGAACGTGCAGAACCGCGTAGCTAGGGATTTCAAATATGGGTAACGCACCATAGGATAAACATCCCCAAAACCCCCACAGCAGTCCATGGCAAACCTACCATCTTACCTATCATGACCATGCAGGGTGGTTTGGAGCAGACAGCGTAACGGCCGTCTGCGCTGAAACGCTTCAACCCTGATGCGCGAGGTAGTAAAACGAAAGGCGGTGGAAAAAACAAGGCTACTCTAAAGGTTAAACTACCCTCCCACGGTCAAAGAAGATAAAAACCCTACTTATATAGGCGTATAACCCAGCGGGACAAAGAAAACGGCCAGGGACACAAAACCACCGTGGAAAACCATTAACAGTTCCAAAGGAAAAACGACAAGAAGCCTACCTGGCAAACGCAACACAATCAACGGGAAGATGAGCGGGTCGATGACGGTCAGGATTCCACGATTCGCCACCTGGATGCTAGTACGCCGATAGCAGGGTCCTTCACTGGCTCAAGAAAACGACAACTCAAAAGTGACAGTGCTTTGTCGATTAAAATAACAATGGCAAAACAATACACCGTCCCCATGTATATATATTCGCTCACACGTGCGAGGAGAAAAGAAATCGGACATCGGAGAGTTTTATCATCGGGACTGGAAGTAATCCCCCTTCCGCAACGGCGAACGGTCAAAACGTATACCCAGCCGCGGAGCCATGCATGGCAAGAAAAGAACCATAAGGTCGGATGTCGGACGGTTTTCGAATCGGGAGATGAAAGCTTAAATCCATCCGCAATGGCGGAAGAAAATATCGTAAGAGCTTCCGCCCAGGTTACACATCGGGTGGTGATCAAATATCGGACATCGGATGGTTTTCGAATCGGGAGAAGGAAAGGTACTTCCGTCCGCAACGGCAGAAGACACAATCACGTCACAACCCAACAACTTTCGACCAGGATGGGCGGAAAGAAATCGAAGTCAAACAAGAAAATACCCACAACGGCGGAAGAAAAGAACATAAACACTTCCGATGCGGAATCAAAAAGCATCCAACGTGAAAAAACCAAAAGGTCGAAAGTTGGAAGTAAATTCGATCTGAAATGGCGGAAGACCAAAGCAAAACTCCACCCGCAATAGCGGACGATTAAAACCAATATAACTTCCAATTTAAACATGCTTCAAATGTGCTTAAGGGCAGTGATAAAGCTAAATCAAAGAGTGGATTGTTTCCGGTATCCAAAGAAGAAAATCAACCCAATGGGTAGCTCAATCCAAGCGTCAGCAAAGTCTTTCTGAAAGTTCTTAGACCAATTTCAAGAAGAAAAATCAAACTAATTCAAGCAAAGGAGGGCCCTAAATTTTTTTGGAATTTTGGGAAATTGTTGCAGTTGCAACAGGTACATAATGAAGTAGGATAAAAAACTTACTGCAAATTTCTTTCATAGTCATGCCTCCTAGTATCAACTCATAAAATTATTTTTCCTTCTCTTTGTAGTATTGTTCTGATAATTATTTTCCTTTAAAAATATTTTTAAATGTTTTCCAAGTTACATATCTTACCTTTATTCCCTTGACCTTCTTTATATTCTGCCACCATATATCTGCCTTTCCAGTCATATTATAGATGGTCATTTTATCTTTTAGTTTGTCAGAATAGTTGTATATTTGGAAATACTTTTTTCATTCCTGAAAACCAAGTTTCTGTCTCTTCGGCTTTCTCAATTTCCCCATTAAATATTGGTGGTTTAATATTCTTGAAATCCCTAGATATTTCCTCGTAGGGTCTATATTTCTTTTTATTTTTGTTATGATCACTACTTTCCTTGAATCTTTCTATTTTCCTGAGTGATGTTTAACTGATTCTTTACTAGAAGCTTCAGGTTTATGGTTGGAAAATTCTAGCTTCCTTCCCTTACATTTGTAAGGTGTAGTTTTAGGTAGGTCATGTTTAAATTCCTTGTTCTTTTATTTTTTTCGTTATGTATTTTGGAAAATAGAATAGTATTTAATTATTCTTGATCTTTTAGGATTCATTTATTTCTTTAAGCATTCTTAGCTCTGATCTAAGTTCTTTCACAGTTCTTCGTAGTTCATATTTATTATATTGACTCTCCTTTAAGTCTACCCAAATTTACCCATCCCTTAAATATCCCTCTTCATTATTTAAAGGATTTTCTGGGTGACATTCTTCTTCTGCAAACATCTCTGCATCTTCCATGTTTTCCTACAAAATACAATTATCCTTCTCTTTCCTTTTTGTAAGAGAATTTAAACCAAAACATAAAATAAATTAGTTTTTCTTGTTTCTCTATTAGTTTAAGTGTTGAGCTGATTTAGGCCTAGTGCTATAACCATGCTCTTATACCATTATGTAACACACCTCAAAATCGTAAGTAAAAAAAGTAAATACATGCATTAAGTTAGATTCATTTGAAACTAAAGTCCTACCCATACAGGTGATGTTCTTAGTTGAATTGTTTTCTGATTTGATTGTTTTCACTAGGGAATTAACAACCTAAGGTGGGGATACTACCCCTGGTCTAGACCCCTACTGTTGATTAATAAGTTATTTAAATGAACCTTTACAGGCCTTAGGCCATAACCATAGCCTAAGGATATGGTGTGTTGATCCTCCCCTTAATAATAAAGGCTCGGGGTATGTAAAGACATATGGTACTTCACTAGATAGTAAACCTTCGGATTATATTAACAAAATTGCAAAGGTTTTAAAACAATGTTTTGGCAATATATAAATATGGTTTTTGTTTGTGGCATGCCCTACCCCATGATCCATGATGAGTTATGGTTCTTGGCATATTTGATTATACCATGGTTTTCTATGTAATGATTAAAGGCCCATGATTAAATGGCCAGGAGTTATTTCACTCCATCCTTGGTTGACTTGATAATTAAAGGTGTGCCCTAGCTGGAAGTGTAAAACACAATCAGGACTTCCACGCAGCTGCTAAGCTTTATCTCCACCGTCCATGTGTCCAGATTGCATCTAGGGTTTATATAAAGGTTAATTGTGTTTGGGATATGTCTGAAACTTCATTTGGCCTGTTTGGTTTGCATGGGAAGGAGGAGCCGAGCTCTTCTCTATTCATGAGTGATGATGGCGTATGGGTTTTTTCTTGTTTTATGCATGTGCTAACAGGGTGATATTTTTATCTCTCCCGAGGTGTCTCTAGGATCCCTGATTGCTCCAATTGTCTATATTGCAGAGAGTGTGCCACAACCAAGCTTGCCACAACTTTGACATTCAAAAACTTATGTTTACAGGTAAGGGTTTTTATCTAGAACTTAACTGCTACATTTTACTTAGTAAATGATTTAGCAAATGAATGAGTTTCTGTTATTTTTGTTTGTAGGAAGAGGAGGGATAAGGGTACTCTGAAGGAGCCAACCCCCGACCCTCTCTGCAAAATGCCAAGGTAAGGGTTTTAACCCACGATTTCTTTTAATATACTTGTTTAAACATTTGTTCATTGTTGCTTACAGTAACATGATTGTGCATGTTATAGGAGCTAGAGAGGGAGGTGAAAGGGTCACCTCCTCCCAGGACTTCATTTTTAAATGCGAAGGTAAACATGTCCACCCTCAAATACTAAATTCTTCTTTTGTTTATAGTTTTAGTTGATGCATACTGAAAAACCCTCAACACTTTGTTGCAGGTAAATCTGAGGATGCAAGTGGGGTCGAGAGTGGTATCTCAAACCAACATTTAGGATGAGTGCTCAGATTGTTTATATGTGTTTGTAAACCCTTAGGTTTTTACCGTTGCACTAGCTTTGCGGCCTTTTCTTTGACGATATGTTAGATGTGTTGTATTGTTCTTAGTAAATTCTTGATGTGGTTTGGGTGACATTTGAATGGACTTACTCCCATCTTCTTATTGTTTTAACATTGTTTTTTAATGAATGAGGAAGCCATCAAAGATGGTCTTACAACAACTTCTTATTATGTGAATTGAATGCTAATGAAAGGATGCCTAGTCTTTGGGACTGTTTGATTCCAATAAACATTTTTCTTTGTGTTAACTTGTATATTGTTTTTTTAAATCAATGACTACCATCATTGATGGTCTTATGACAATGAACATAGTGATTAGTTGTATGCTATAATGTTTCCTTCATTTAGTGAATATAATAGTGATGTTTGTATACAGTGTTAAGAGTTTGGCCCCTGCGTAATTAATGGAAGCCATTAGATGGACTTACGAATATTGCATTCTTTACTTATCGTTTGTGGAAATAATTAATATGACCTGTAAGGTCTACGATTTCTTGTACAATAGATAACATGTTTTATATAAGGATCGAATTCCATCACAGATGGATTTAATGTCGATCCTTGGAGAAATCAAAATCTTATTTCATGACTGGGGTTTGATGTAATAAACGCAACTGTAACAACTAGCGAATATGTTGGGAATGCATTTAGATTTGATTTGATTCTTATCTGTATTTTATTTTCTTCGCCGATATTATAATTTTTAATTAGGATCTTCGACCTAGTTATTTGTTTGTTTAAATAGAATCTAAAAATATTGTTTAAATGATTTCTTTGATTTGATTTTGGAGATGACTAATGGATATCGATTTGTTTATTGTGGCGTGTCACATGTTAACTAGTTTAGATTGAAATAATTTTCGTTCATATTTTAACATTGTAGATATGTGATTGGGCTAATTTAAGTCGCAGATGATGTACTTCCCTAAATCCTTGATCCAGTTATATTTGGTTTATAGGATCTATTATAATATACTCGTTTGGTAGGAGATTGATATATAGTCTTATTACATTTACTATTTAAATACATAATAATTCATATCCATACAGATTTTATAATTATTATATTATAATCAAAATGTAAGGTTTCTTCAAATGATTTAATCATAATAGATCTATTCTATACATTAATAAAGTGTTATGATTGCATTTTGATGTAATTCTACATATGTAAGAAACTCATCTATAATCTATTGGTATATATACAATCTTGATAAGATATGATATATAATCCTTACACTGTTTAAACCTAAGGTAAGAAGGATTTATACTAACATAATTATAAGATCTAGATATTCCACCTACCATTAGTTCTGATTTACAGACTAAGAAAAATATAGGAAAAGAGTGCAAAAATGCATTACTAAAGTCTGTCGCATAGGAAAAAAATTTGGAAATAGTTCAATACATATCCATTAAGTGCAGAATTTTGATTTCCAGCATATAATCCATTAAGTGTAGAATTTTGTTTCTAGCACATAATCCATAAAAGAAAATCCTAATTTAGGTTTGGATGCCCAATCTAATGAAATTTCCTAGTAACCATTTAACATTTTATAGTCAACATAACTAAAATAGTAACTTGATAAATAAACTAAACTAATCGATGCATGTGAGGTTTTGACTTAACCAGTTCAGATCTAGAATATAACATTCTACTATAAATTTAAAACATAAATTAAGAACCTAGCACCACTGCTGGGAAAACAAAAGTGGAAAAGTTGTTCCTCCCAATCAACTCCTAGAGTAGCCAAGTTACTTGCTAGAGAACCCCCGAGCTTGTTCGCTGAACCACAAGAGAAAAATCCTTCAATGCGCCATCTCTTGCATTCTCAGATTCAATCCTCATCCAATGCTAGTGTCATTTGATCATGGAAATACTAATATATAGTATGTTGTTGACCTAGCCCCTTCCAACCCACCATGGGGCTACCATATCTCCATTACTAGCACACTAAAAGCTCAAGATATATACTAAAGTGAAGCACAAACCAATGGGTGCTTAAAGATAGGGGTTAATATAGATTTACACTCACATATTTTATTATTATTAAGTTTTCCAAGCCCTGGGAATTAGTTTAAAAGTGGATTTAATATTTTAAAACACAAACCAATATATTTTTTGGAGTAGTCTATGTTTTGTTAGAATTCGTTAAATGTTTTTTGTGGGAAAATCCACATTTGGAAGTGTTTAAGTTGTCTTTTTTTTCACTGAAATTCACCACCCTTTTATTCCTACCCCTAGAATCAAGGTGGCCCATTGGCATTCCTAGGATCGGATCTTGACACCTTCGGGGCCCCAACTACCATCCAATGTCATTAAACCACAACCCCTCGCCTAAATTGTGTTTTTGAACCCATAAATAGATTCAACACCCTTGAATACCCCATGCCACCCAAATTATACAATTTGCTTAGCTAATATATGTGATTCTAATTTTTTTTTATAATTTCCAACTAGTGTCCAAACATAATAGAACCAAAAATATCCTAGGAAAACTTGAAAAGTTAGAATATTTGTAGTACACCTATTTTTTTTATTATTGTCATTTTTTCCAACTGAAAATTGAAATTGACCTGGAGGCCCACCAATTCTTCCCAATAAATCATGGATGGTAAAGTTAGTAACCCGTGGGCATTTCTTATCTCATGGAGAGTCTTACCAATTGAGCTAACCATAAAGCCTTTTTAATTATTGTCATGTGAATTTTCAAATTCATTTAAAAAAAAAATTATTAGCACTGTAATTGTGACACATATAATGCATTGTAAATGCACTTTACTTTTTATTTAAATATAAGTTATTAACCGAATCAACCGTATAGTTCCATTTTTTTTATATTTTTTCAAAAATAAAATGAGCCAAAAACTCATGCACAACGTTCTATAGCATAGATCCCAATAATGGTAGAACCCCTATTTTAACGAAAGCGAGCTGGCAAATCCCAACTACAAGGAGCCTGGGGGAGACCGAGTAAGAGTGTGATTCTCTGTGTTAAATCTCTGTGATAATCCGATTGCCCGTGACTGCTCCTATATACATACATACATACATATGTATGTATGTATGTAAGTATGTATGTATGTATGTATGTATGTATGTATGTATGTATGTATGTATATATATATATATATATATATATATATATATATA
>LPNX010567323.1:29094-66089 GCA_001517045.1 Pseudotsuga menziesii
TTATGGGTGCACATACAACTTGACCAAATCAAATATGAAAGCGGGAAAGTTCTTTCTTTGTGTAGTAGATAGGTGGTCTGTTTCATTTTCTGAGAGGGGGAAAGTTCTTTCTTCCTGTATACGAATAGGTGGCGTTGTGTTTCATTTTTATTTAGTTTCACGTTGGCACTACATTCAACCAATCCAAATCGATCGCCAACCATCCAAGAAGCAAAAATGGCAGGTCCTAGTGTTTCCGCCCTCATAGCTTTTGTATCTCTAGGTAGCAGTAATATCGAAAAGATAAGACCTCTCTAATCTCTTCTTTCAAGGCACAATATTCCATGAAATACTAGGAAGATTTCTTAGAGTTCTTCCCATTGAACACTTGACCACCAACACTAGTAGATTTCTTCCAAATGGATTCATCATAAGACGGAGGAAAGAAATCAGAAACATCATCCCTACATAATATGTTTGAGGTATTGCATGCGGTCTTTTCACAATATTCTTCTTCATACTGCTCAATGTATTCTTCAATAATTGGTAGCAACATCATAACTGCAACTGGATTTAGTGATTTGCAAAATTTTATTCACTAAGAGCTTACCTTCCACAGGGGTGGAGGAAAGTGATATGATACCACTGTAATTTTCCGATACATGATGTACATATCAGAACACTAACTTGCTGCAAATTAGATGTAAAATTCTGATATAAAACTTGTGCACTCAAGCAGTCGAATTTGAACTAGGGAAATAGGGTATTTTTGCTGGTAAATTTACGATTAGGAAAGCACGCTGAAGGAAGAAACCATGGAAATAATTTAGGACTGATAGAGTGTCTTCCCTAACACATTTATATCAGGTACCATTTAGGTTTCAGAGTCAGCTATGCTGAAACTTACTCCCACGCTTCTAGGTCACCTAACCATGAAACTAGGAATAACTTTTCTCATGTCCAATCAACCAGTGGATTGAGGAAACTGATTTTTCTTGGTAATAAGGTTATCAGATATTTATATAACATAAAATAAGGTTTGTAACAGTTTGGAACAGTTATGGAAAGTTTTGGGGATTTTTGGAGTGATTTGGGAAAATTTGGCAATTTTTGCTTGGTGAGGCCTTACGCAGTGGAGGCTGCTCAAACATTGTATGAATCCAAATTATTTTTTGTTTGATGGTATGGATGGACAGAGGGGTATTTTATTGACACACAACAACTTTTAGAATTGAATTTGGGTGAAAAAAATCTCCTAAATGAAGAAACAATGAGGCTAGTTCATTTTTGCGCTGAGAGGTACTCCACAGCCCAGTATGGAGGAGATCTTGTAATGTTATGTAACGTTACATAAATGTCAACCATAAAAAATAAAAAAAATTAATTATCGACCAAAAAAAATGCCGGTAAAAAAAACAACACAATATGGCGGAGATGTTGTAATGTTCCTAGTTAACAAAATAAAAAATAAAAAAAATTGAATTATCGGTGAAAAAATGTTGTTGCGCACATGATTTTAAAACCATGTGGAAGGCCTCCTAAGTTTTGGATATATGCTGGTAACTAGTCATCTAGCTAGGGTGTACAATATAGCATGAAATTCATAACATAATGACTTTAGTCCTGAGAATAAAGTTTACATAGACTCATACAATTTCAATTAACATATTAAACCTTTCAAACTCATTCCCGTGGCCATTGCTCAATCTTTATTGAACTAGATTGATCAATTCCCTCATTCTAATGAAAAATAAAGATTATACATGGAAAAATTAATATGTAAGATTATTGGGCAGAATTATTTAAGTATGATAGAGATATCAAATAGTGTTTATAATCTTATACACATCAAAGGAATTTTAATTACTGACCACTCCATAAGAGGACTCAAAACAGTGGGAAGGAGGCCCAGATCTAACATCAAAATAGGATGGGAGTGTAAGTGAAGCTTATACTTCATAGGAGATTGAATTCACTGAGGAGAATAGATGAAAAAGACATCTGATATGATCTCATAGTTACGTACATGATTGCTCCAACACCTACAAATAAAATGAATCGGAGGAAGAATAATGGGGGAGGAAGGAATTGGGGCACATCTCCCAAAGGCTGAGTCACATCCCTTAGTATAAACAATGCTTCACATAAACATCAATAAATCATAATGAAAACAAGTAAATGGAGCTCGAATCCCCTTTAGATACATTCCTAGGTGACTTGTTTAGCAGGTGTAGGTGATAGGTGAACTGTGAGAGCGAGTCATCCACATAGAAACCCTAAACTTGGCCAAGTAATGCGCCCTCCTTGAGTAATTGGAAAGTAGGGTCCATGTGAATATGTTTACATGCCCAATTAATCCATACAACTTAGCAATTACGCGCTCCTTAGGCCAAGAGTTGTTTCTTTTATCTATGACAAATTTTATGCTTTCCCTGCTTCTGAGATTGATTCTCCAAAAGGAAACTGCGCCCTCCTTTGTCAAATGTTTTTTCTTTTCCTATGACAAATTTTCTGAGTCTCCAAAACAAAACTACACCCTCCTTTATCAAATGTTTCCTGCTTTTTTCCCTGACTGCTTTTCTGTGGCTTTTGGGCACTTTCCCTTTTCCTACCTGACTGCTTTTGTCACAAAGTTTCCAATTCTTCCTACTTGGCAAGTTGGATTTCCCAAGTGTACCCCCCGTGACATGGAAAGCTTATTTCCACATAATTAAATTGCAAAATAAATAATCATGATAAATAAAAACCAAGTACATGCTTCAATAATAATTATTTATCAAAATTTCCCTAGGAAATTAATTAATGCCACTTTGTCCCCCTAGGTGTTTAGCAAGGTCCACACTTTTGGTGGTCAAAATGTGGGGACATGACATGGAAGGACACTTTAATGCCACTATCTCTGAAAAATAAATTTAAGAGGGGGGAACAAATTTAGGGATCCCTTTGAGGAAAGTCTAGAATATATCATGGAAAATTGGGACTTGGTAGATTCCTCCCCCAAAACAGTATATCTACATGAAACAATAGGAGAATTGGGCGAAGACATATATAAGTTAGGATGGATTGCTTTCTTGTACACAATTCATTCTTGAAAAAAAATTCATTCTTCACCAAAAGATTGTAGCATTGACTATATCAGATAACAAGCCTATATTCTTAACCATTGCTTTGTCAGAGGCCCAAGGGCCTATCCCTTTTTGGTTTAATTCCTTATGGTTAAAGGAGGAAGAGGCCCTAAAACATATTCAAATTTATTTTAACATTTATGTTCAACTATCGCCAACATTCACATGGAAGGTAAAGCTAATAAATGTAAAAAATTGTGTCAAGTGGTGGGATAAAACTAAGTTCTAGAGGCCAAAGAAGAAAATGAGACAAGCACTAGAGGAGTTGGAGATCATTGAAGGGGATATGGAGTAGGTTGAAATATCAATTAAACTCCCATAGAAATATAATCAATCAAGCAAGGATATGAGACATGGTGTATTAAGTCTAGGAGCTTATGCCTGAAAGCATGTGACCACAACACTTCCTTCTTTCATAGACATGTAAAGGGTGAATAGAAACAATATCCAAGAGTGGATTTATGGGGAGGAAAAATCTAAGTGGGGCAGGTTGATATAAGAAGAAGAAGTGTTGGAGGTTATTTAGAGGATAAACTTGGATAAATCCCTAGGGCCAGATGGGTTTCCTATATGCTTCTTATGTGCAACCTAACCCCTTATCACTCATGATATATGCATAATGTTAAAACATGACCCATGGAAAATATAAGATAGTGGGGGGAACTAATTCTTCTCTTTTAGCCTTAATTCCCAAGGACTCTTGACCTACTTTGCTGGGAATATTTTGACCCATATCCATTTTCAATTCTACTTATAATATCTTAACTAAAGTTATTTCAAAGTGCATAAAATTTATGCTTCTGAAAGATAATCGCCAAAACCCAAGGAGGCTTCATAGCAAGAAGACAAATCATTGAAAATATTGTCTTGGTGGAGAAGGCCACTCACTCTAGATACACTCAAAAGTATTAAGGGATGGCCATCAAATTGGATTTATCCATTGCATTTGATAAAGTTAGGTATTGCTTCATTTTTGTGGCCTTAAAGAGACTCGGTTTCTCTCCATCATTCATAAAGAGGATTAAGGAATGTATTGGGAGACCGTGGATATCCCCTTTAGTCAATGGTCGACCAAATCCTTTATTTCAAGCCTCCCATGGAATTCGGAAAGGGTTTCCTCTTTCACATTTCCTCTATATCATAACAACAAAAGCTTTAAGTACAAACTTAAATATGGAAAGGGAAAACAAAAATATGATGGGCATCCTTACTTCAAGAGGAGTCCTTTATGGAAGATTTATGGGTAAAGGTCAATGCGGGTAAAATTTTCCTTCCATACTTCTAGATGAGATATTGAGCATTCTTGGGTTTTAAAGTTTCCAAGTCAATTTGAACTCCTTCAAATATTCAGGAGTTCTCGTCTCCTTTAAAAGAGTCCAGGATGCAGATTGGAAACACATCACCCTAAAGATCAAATCCAAAATTTGTGGGTGGGGGATCAAATGTCTCTATACTACTCATAAGCTCATTTTAATTAAATATGTTATGTTCTCATTTCCTCTTTATTTGATCTCTTCTATGCTAGCTCCCATGGTAACCAGGGATAGTATAAGTAAAGAGATTCGATAATTCGTATGGAAAGGGGGTAGATCAAATAAATAAATAAAACATTTGGTCAACTGGGAAACTATCAAGGTCCTTCTATATCATTGCGGAATATGAGTAAGAGAATAAATCTCATGAATACAACTATGGGGGCTAAGCTATTGTGGAGGTTGATTCCAGGGAGAATGGAATGATGTAAAAACATCACTAGGAAAAAATATATTTGAAGGCCAAGGTTAAGATCTCTATATAGTTGTTGTTTGGAAGGAAAAGGATCAAGTATATGGGAGCTTTGTAGGGTAACGGGAAATATTATACATTATAATTTATATTGGATCCATGACAATAGGGAAAAATCAAAATGTGGGAGGATAAAATCCTAGGTTGGGCTCCCCTCTCTAGCAAACTAGGTCTCTTGAAGATAAGAGAATGGCTTAAATCCAATGGATATACTTCTCCGTTTGACTTATGAGAATGGTATCAATCAAGGAAATGTAAGAGTTGAAGAAACATTGAAGTTCCAAAACAGCTCATTTATGATCAAGAGGTCCTCTATTCCATCCTTTAAGGACTGGACCTTACTCACGTCGACGATAGGGACAATAGAGGATGGGGAGCATATGGAAAATATGCAGACAATGAGGTATATGAAAATATCATTTGCAATTTCCCTCTTCCCCCATACTCTCATATGTGGATAGAAATTTGACATAAAGATGAACCTCCTAAGATAAATGCCTTCTGCTAGGTTATGTATCACAACAGAATCCTCCTTGTGGAGATACAAGGAAACGAAATAGTGAATTTACCTCATTCTATTCTCTCTACAAAATAGAAGAAGAAAGTTACAAACACTTTTTTTAGAATGTGAAAATGTCAACTTAGTTTGAAAAACATCCTTGAATAATTAAGGTACGATCTTCTCTTTCCTTACAAATGAAGCGAAATTTTTCTTCATTGGAAAAACTTTTATTGGGGCTCTATCCTTCCTTAACTACAGTTTGGGATGTGATGCCCTAGTATGTTTGTTGGAATACCTAGACAACTTGGAACTGTCTCATATTTGATAATGAATTCATCTTTCCTTCCTCTACAACAACAAAAGCTAAAGATATGTTATGTGAAACTTTTCTCTCGAGCAGAATTTCAGATCTCTCCCTAGAGTCTCTTTCATATCAAGAGAGCTAGTGGGTTAGTTTTATCCTCAGTAAGAGATCCCTTCAGTCCACTTCCTCTTTCATTTAGCCGTCCATCTCTCCAAAGTGGAAACTAGAAATGAAATGGGTAGAATTTCAAGACTGGCATAGTTCTTTTTTGATTGTGACTTTAGGGGAAACATTGGGGTGGAAGGGGCAGGGAGGGTCTTAATGAATCTTGATGGGAAAATAGTGAATTTGTTGTCTTGAGGATTAAGAGTTTCCTGTAATAATCAAGCACAATGGTACGACCTTCTACAAGGAGCAGAGCTTGTTTTCTCCCTCAATATACAGAAGTAATCCTTCGAGACTCCTTATTAGTTATTTGGTATACTAGAAAAGGTTTATCTAACACAAAGATACTTGTTCACATAAGGATTTAGAATATAATCATTCACACTCTTAAAGATAATTAGAAATTCATTAGAGGAATTTTGGGGTCTAAAATGGGCCTCCTAAGGAAAATAATAAAATAATAGTTAAAATAATAAAATAATAGTTAAAATAATAAAATAATATTGATTAATTTTGGAGGAAGAAAGAAAAAAACTACTTTTTGTGTTCGTATTTTCGACATATCTCCTTGTGTTTTTACTCAAATTTCAATCAAGAGAGCTCGTTGGATGCGGAATTTGATTCCACATCCAACGAGTACCACACTGCATACTTTTGACGGACCTCGCTACCCCAAAAACAAGAAATACCTGAAAAAATGTGATGATGACATCATCACATTTTTTCAGGTATTTCTTGTTTTTGGGGTAGCGGGGTCCATCAAAAGTATGCAGTGTGGGTACTCGTTAGATGCAGAATCAAATTCCGCATCCAACAAGTTCTCCCGATCGAAATTTGAGTAAAAACACAATGAGATATGTCGAAAATACGAACAAAAAAAGTAGTTTTTTTTAATGACAAATATGTAAATTCAACCATTATGGTTGACTTATTTTATTGAAATTCTATTGGTTCTTGAATTCCAACTCACAAAAACTTATTTTGGCACGTTTTCTTATAAAGCCCATTTTAGACCCCAAATTTCCTCTAATGAATACTTATCCACATTAGAAGATATCACAATGAGAAATTTGATCATTTGGAAAACTATGGGGCAACTTTGGATAAAGTCATCTCATAACATTTTGATGGTCATCCACATAGAAGGTGGATACCTCAGTTTAATTTTTTAATGAATGACATCAAGGAATCAAACCCTTGCAATGAATCCGTCATTAAGGAAGGAAAATTGGACATCATAGAGGGATGTGTCACAACAAGAAATTTAATCCATCCTTATACAGTGCCCTCGACTTGCTCATATCAACCTTCCCTCATAGATTTGGGCTTATGGCATTAATATTTTTATCATGTGAATATTGGGGGGTATTTGTGGCAAGAGATATCCACAAATAACTATGGATTATCCATGTGTTTGACTCATATTTAATTACGGTTATGGTGGAAAAAAGGAAGGGCATGGTCTTGAAGGTAGTCTTTGGTTGGTTGTGGTTCTCTAGTTCTCCTATGGTGGTGGTGGTGAAGGATTTATTTGATGTTCTTGGAACTTTTAGATTTAGTTACATCATTGTATTGATGAGACCTTGTGCCTTTGAGAGGGAAATTCTCTCTCCAAGTGGGTCTCGACTCTTGGTCTATTCATTAAGGGTAATTGTGGGTTTGATATGATCTGGGGTTGTCCCTCCTTCTTGGCTTGCAATTTTGTGATAGCAATTCACTAGGGTTAATTATGGCTCTTTGGGCGGTAGAATTATGTGGAGTTTAGATTTCCATCCATGATCTTAAGGTATCGATGCATCGTTTTTAGTGTCATATGGAAGGATTGGTGGATGCTATGAGAAATTATCATATTATCTCTCTCTTCTAGATACATGGATTGATGATTTTGAGGACAAGCTCATAATCTAAGAGGGCCAGGTTGACATATTAGTGGAGGAGATGGACAAGCTAATTAACATGAATTGGGAAGGCATTCTCTTGAACAAATCCATGGTGGAATTGAGGGTCATGGAAGAGACTATGTGTTCCAATCTAAGAAATAAATATAGAGTTGGACTCCTCCGAGAAAACAGGATGAATCTTTTCCCTAGTTTGGTTTTTTAGAGGTGTTTTTCATTGTAATCATATGCGAGGTGCATCTTTATAAAAAATTTGGTTGACGTTCCTAGCTTTTTAATATACATCATTTAATAACTCTTGCTAAAAAAATGGTGCACTCTTTTCGGTAAATTTGGGTTTTTTGAATCATCATGCATATTGGTTATTAATGTAATACTGAATTAAGGAAATCCATATGATATTGGATGAAATGTAACTCTATCAAGAAGGATAGACTAGCAATAAAACCTTGTCTTTTTTTGTTGGCGATAAAAAAATATCATGTAGATCAAATCAACACATGCATAAATAAGTATTGTTGGATTTTATTAGTATTTGATATGATATTTAATTCTACAAATGCATAAGAACAAGATGATATGAAATTGGTGTCATAATTTTGCTATAGGGAAAAGAGGTCATATTATCTTCTTGCATTAATTGACGACACTAATATAAAATAACTTAGCTAGTATAATGATAACCTTGCCAATCATTGAAACTTAAAAGGTGGATAATAAATGGCACGTGAAGTAAAATCTTGAGATCAATTGTAGTCAACAAGGAGCATACTAAATGAAATAGGGATAAAATCCTTGAAATCAATTGGAGTAAGGAGAGAGGACAATAAATGGCACAAGGAGCAAATCCTTAAGATCAATTAGAGTTAACAAGAAGGATAAATAGATTACATAATTGTGACATTGTCAATCATTGGGACTAGTAAGGTAAAGTGTTACACAAGATCTATCTTAATAAAATTTAAGACCAAAGTAATGTTATGTATTACTACATCAATAGTAAGAGAAAGCCACATTGAGGATGGTTCTAATTCCAAAGGGAAAGGGGATGGAATACCTTGTTTACCCTTTTTTTTTCAATTAATTGTTATTTACATATACGACGTGTAATAATCTACCAGCTTAGATCCAGCGTTACCCGGCTCTATCATGCGCCGAGAGGGATCAAATATTTCGAGGTGCAAACCCTTTTTTGGAGTGCAATTGTTGAAGCAGGGTTTGCACCTAAAAATATTTGATCCCTCTCGGCGCATGACAGAGCCGGGTAACGCTGGATCTAAGCTGGTTTCTTAATGCTATAATTCCAATTAAATTGATAATGAATATCAATTCTGAAACATTTCCTCCAAATTCCTATTACTATATACAAAAGTAATGAAAATAACCTTCTCATCCAAAAAAAAAATCAAATTACTAAAAAAACTAAATAATTTTTCCTAAGCTACCTATTACCTTGTATTAATTAATATATGTATACAAACCTACCAAGCCAGATACATCTCTTAATATAACATATTTTAAACACAAATAGATTTAAAAATGTCCAAGCCAAATACATCTCTTAATATAACATATTTTAAACACAAATAGATTTACATTTTTAGTATCTTTTAATGCTAAAATAATACTTGATAAAATCTACACTCTAAATCAGGATAAACATTTTTATATCAACTGTAAGTCATTGCATATATGCTTATTAACGGATAACTTCGATAAACGCTCAGGGCAAGGTTTGACGAAGACTTTTTATAATATTTTTACAATTTCTTCGCGAATGCGCTGTTCCCGTGAGGACGTGGGAGTTCATCGAACTGTCGCCAAATGCTGGCAAATTTATCAGTGTACAAGGGATAAGCACAAACTCCATGCTTCATTTTAAATATATCACAGGTACCATGCGAAGAAAATCATATAGATGGCAAATGCTCATAGGTTGCAGGGAGATCCTGAAACAATGGGGATGCAGATCTTCATTTTGTTTGGTATTATTATTGCAGCGCTGTTTGTGAGAGGAATATCGTCCATTCCAACAACATTGGAAGGCCCGTTTAAACCTGTAACCATGCCCCTTGATACCACTCTGCGCAATGCGAGCCATGATTTGTCCAGCAATGACGCTCGCCTTGTTAAGAGAGTTCCCTCCATTTTCCCAGAGCAGATAATGCTGGCACTCTCAACTGGCCCTAAATCCATGTGGGTTTCTTGGGTAACATGTCTGCCGGTTTCATGAAACGCTTTATTCCTTCATTCATCTACAGATCATGGCCGATAGACTGACTGTTAGATAAATATTGTGTTAATCAACTCGTTTGAATGTGTTGAGTAGTTATAAGAGCTTTTAATGATTTTGTGCAGGTGATGCTCAGATCGGACCCAAGGTAACCCCATTGGATCCTTCCTCAATGAGGAGTGAAGTGTATTACGGTACTGAAAGTGGCGTCCACTCCTTTAAAGCTGAAGGGACTTCTGTAACCTATAGTCAAACATATACAGAGAAAGGCCTTTTGAGTTACACCTCCGGAATTATCCATCACGTTCTTCTCACAGGTGAGAAACTTCGTTCAAATTGCTTTTTCTTGAAGTTATTGTGCGATCTGTAGGAGATCATTGCATATAAATTCAATTTTAATCGAAGAAGCATTTGTTAAAATGAACAGATCTCCTTCCAAACACCAAATACTATTACATATGCAGAGACCAATCTTTATTTGCATTAAGCGAAGAACACGAATTTGTGACTCCGCCATCTCCAGGTCCAGATAATTATCTCTCTCGAATAGCAGTAGTTGGAGATCTGGGTCTCACTTATAATTCCTCCACAACATTTGATCATCTACTGCAGAATTATTCCTCCATTCTTCTCATGCTTGGAGACATGTCTTATTCATCTAATTACATTACAACTGGGGATAAATCTGCGGCCTGCTTTGATTGTGCTTTCCCTGATTCTTCATTATTTGAAACGCATCAGCCTCGCTGGGATGCATGGGAAGGTAAGTGACTTTAAACTTTCAGAATAACTGAGCTTTTAATTTCTTCGTTTGCATTTTATAAAAACCTAAACTCTGCAATTCGTTTCGGATTTTAATTTGTTTGAAAGTTCGTTTTCATTTTATGAAAACCTAAACTCTGTAATTCGTTTTGGATTTTAATTTGTTTGAAGGTTCATGGAGCCACTTGTATCACAAGTCCCTATGATGGTACAGGCGGGGAATCATGAGATGGAAACTCAAGGTGGGGGCGTCCAATTTGCAGCTTACAATGCCAGATTTGTTTGCAGTACCATCTAAGGAATCTGGATCTGGAAATAATCTCTATTATTCTTTTAATGTCCACTTCGTGATTCTAGCATCATACACTGACTATAACAGAATTATACGCATTCGCATACCTGAGACAAATCTGTAATTGCTCTCAGCCTTATTCTGAAGGTCCAGCTTGTACTTATTGTTTTGAAGTGTGTATAGGTGTTTTGATTTACTTATATATATATATATATATATATATATACCTAAGATTATTAATTATTAAGCCGACTTGTATATATATAGATATATAAGCCGACTTTTTTATGTGACACGTGTCATCTCCACGTTGAGCACGGAATCACACTTCTACCTCATACCGGGCTGTAGAATGCGCCTCTCGACGCAATAAATATAGATTATTAAAATATATTATGCATCTATTTAATTTTGTCTCAGTTCCATCTTATATAAATAACAAACCATTGTGGAAATTTAAATGACATGATGTAAAATTCCTAATGAAGATCAAGGCTAAGACCATGTTGCTAATACAAGTATAAATTATTTGTTAAATGAGATCCCATAAAATATCATTGGAAAGGAAATAAGGGAATCATGTTAAGAAGTTGCCACCTAGGCCTTCCATCCAACATACATGGAAAACCTTATTATATGTACCTAACACTCCTTTAGTTTCTGTTCTCCAACCCATGGGTTCCCTGCGTAGCTTCCATAATGAAATCGAGAAGTCACCTTCATGAAGGGGGAAGGAGCTTGGATTAGAGCCTAGTAGAGAGAGAAATAGTCGTGAATAGATTTATTGTACAAAGGTTCAATTCAAAGAGGCCGGCAAGGTTTGATGATATTATCCATATGATACTTTATTTTCTTATATATATATATATATAATTTATTGTGGTTTGCTTATATTTGGGGAGAGATGGTTAGTAATTTGGTTCTAATCATGAAGTACTAAACCGTTTTGTTTGTTATTAACTTGGGTTTATTTTTTATTAATTATGTGGAGAATTAATTGAAGAATTAATTAGAAAATTAAATGGAGAATTAAATGTGGTTATTAAATAAATTGTGTTATAAATGTACTTTAATTTTTATTATAATATAGATTCATCCCTTGCTTTTTTTCGCTATTTCTTTGTTTTTTTTGTTTTTTTTTATCTTATTGATTTTTGTTATTTTTTTTAATTACTATCAAAGCAAACAATAAAAGGATTTTTTTTCACATGGAAAATATGGATTTTTACTATTCATAAAGAATCGAGGAAACCTCAGTTACATATCCATTACTTAACATGCCAAATAATGATATTTGAACCCAAGTAGGGAGTGTTGTCCGCCGATTGCACACCAGCAGCAGAAATTTTCCGAAAGCTGTCTCCTCACTTGAGAAAGTGGGAGAGGTGTGACCTTGGGGGCAAGCACAGAGCTAGGTACTGTCACCTACTCCTAGCTCCTCTGTTTAGGCTAACTCCTAACGAAGCCAAGGGGGGTAGTCGCTAACAAAGAGTATTCTATGGCTCAATGTTTAAGTTAAGTTTTGGATGTTTTGGATGCGGATGGGTGTTGTTTAGGATTTATTGTGATTTAAAATGATTAATATTAAGGGGATGATGATTAATTAAATCAATCCACGTTGCTAACAAGAGATCACACATATAAGCAAATATTCCAGACTTATAACTTAAACATTCAAATATAATCAATTGAAATGGACCATAGACAATTGATCAAGATAGAAAATTAATCAATTATAACAAAGGACCAGTGCCTTATGGAGTCAAATAAGCGCGTGAAATAAAGTCTAGGAATTTAAGCTAGTGAGTATTAGGTTTTGCAAGTACTCTTGGTAGATTTTAAGAGTTTTTTGTTTGTGATCTTCACTTATGGTGGCTGGATGTCCTAACCAATAATACCTTCAGTGGCTCCATTCGAAGACATGACGGACCTGTCTGGGGTCAAAGATAAGTGTTCAATAACTTAACTACCAGTGCCCAGATTAGGTAGCCTGGCGCCCACACTTGGAATTTTCCCACATGCCTCGGTATTTATCGAACAACGTCGGTGCGTTGGTTATGGGGAAATTTTTTAATTAAGTTCCTCTTGTGGGGTTTAGAGATCCAATGCCGTTTCTGGGTATTCCGATCGAAGATCGGTCAAAGCATACTCCGACAAGGAGGGAAGGGGGTTAATTGATTAAAGGGGTGTGAGTTGCGAATTTTATTAAGTTAATTAATTAAAACTCTCCAACAGAGAGCGCTCTTGACCTTGTCTTATGACAGTGGTTCAAGAGACTCTATTGGATGGAGATTTTGGGTATGAACACTCTGCCAAAATTATTGTAATATTTGTTTAAAGATTGGAATAAAGTTGTGACTTTGGAGGTCTATGTATGAGCTATTGGAATTGTGGATTCACACCGTCTTTTGGTGATATCTCTCTTACCCTTCTCTTTTTCAATTATTAAATCATTATTCAATATATACTCTTGAAGGGATAACAATCTAGTTTATGAGTATTTTGTTCGGATTTAATTTTGTTTTCAAGGGTTTTGCAGAGATCATCAAAGGTGAAGGATAAGCTTAAAGATCAAGCTCTTCTTCATGAACTGGTGGTTATTTTCATCTAATTCCTTCGTTTTGCAGGTTCTCCTAAGCGCTTCTCAATCCAAGAAAGAAATACAATAGTCAGGGTTTCTCCTTCCTTCCATCAACAAAGATTAAACAATACACCTGGTTACTTTGATTGCTACAAGTGGATCTCTATTTTCAAGGTTCTATCTTACCTCTTTTCCACTTTTGTAGAAGTTATCAAGTCATTTAAATCTTTATTTTAAGCTTGCTTGGCTTCTACTAAGATAGATCTAGGCTTTCTAGCCTTAGATCTACTTTTTTTAAGCTAGATCCATTTTTCTAAAGGTCCATTTTTAAAGATCTAGTTTCATTTCCTTTTTAAATCCAGCTTTCTTTTTGCCTTGGAAAACGTGCACGAGTTTTCTCGAAAAACGTGCAAATTTTCCATTTTTTGGGCTTGCTGGTTTTCTGTATTTTTCATTAATTCTAAATTCTGGAAATTCATTAAAAAATCAGAAATTTTCCAAAAATTTTTATTTTTTTTTATTTTTTGACTTTTTCTCGAAAAGCGTGCCATTTCAAGCTCGCTGTTTTTTGTGCTGATTTTTGACTTTTTTCTCGAAAAGCATGACATTTTGTACTTGCTGTTTTTTAACTGATTTTCTACAATTTTCTGCTATTTTCCAGATTCTGGAAATTAGCCTAAAATGTTAAAAAATCTTTAATTTTAAATTCACAAAAAATCCCAAGTCGTTTCGCCAAAAATTGTGCATTTTACATAAAAAACGGTGAGCTTTCCTGATCCTTTCCAAGTTCTGATTTTGGGTCTCATTCCATTGTTTTGATCTCCTGTTTCATCTCATAAGGCACTTATCTTTCATCCACTTAATTTTTTCGAATCAAAGATTAAATTTGGGTGCCTAACACTCTCACTAGTTCTTGTTTAGAGCTCTTATCCACAGGTGAACCAAAAGCGAAACCAAACAAGAAAGAGCAAGCAGAGCTAGATCCAAAGACAAGGATCCAAAGCCAAAAAAGAAGCACTCTCCTTTTTACAAGTTTTAATAATTGTAGAGTTACTTTGTTTTCATTGGAAAATTCCTTTCAAGGATTAAAATCCTTAAGGCATATTGCAATAAAGTTTAATAAAGATCTTGCGTTTGAGTGGGGTTTTAAGTCCCCACTCTCATCCTCCCCCATTTGGGGAGGATTGTGTTATGTTTACTTGTTCATGCTTAAATTAGATTTGCTTATTAATCTTAGAATACTAATTGTCAATTCATCACTTTTTTATTAAGTTGATTACTCAGTTCTTTTAATTGTTTATCTTTCTAAGTAAATCAACTGTGCAAATCTCTTGAATCACACCATAAGGTGGATCAAGAGTGCTCTTCGTCGGAGAGTCCAAATCAACTAATTTCATCTTGTGCTTGTTTAATCAATTAATCATCATAAGTAAGACTCTTGAACTTGCAGAAACACAAGTCAAGAGCACTCTCTATCGGAGAGCATCTTAGGTTTGCATAACCCCTACATTAGTTTCATCTAGATTAGCTAAGTCTCTTGAACCACTGTCATAAGACAAGGTCAAGAGCGCTCTCTGTCGGAGAGTTTTAATTAATTAACTTAATAAAATTCGCAACTCACACCCCTTTAATCAATTAACCCCCTTCCCTCCTTGCCGGAGTATGCTCTGACCGATCTTCGATCGAAATACCCAGAAACGGCATTGGATCTCTAAACCCCACAAGAGGAACTTAACTAAAACTTTTCCCCATAACCAACGCACCGACGTTGTTCGATAAATACAGAGGCATGTGGGCAAATTCCAAGTATGGGCACCGGGCTACCTAATCTGGGCACTGGTAGTTAAGTTATTGAACACTTACCTTTGACCCCAGACAGGTCCGTCATGTCTTCGAACGGAGCCACTGAAGGTATTATCGGTTAGGCCATCCAGCCACCATAAGTGAAGATCACAAACAAAAAACTCTTAAAATCTACCAAGAGCACTTGCAAAACCTAATACTCACTAGCTTAAATTCCTAGACTTTATTTCACGCGCTTATTTGAATCCATAAGGCACTGGTCCTTTGTTATATTTGATTAATTTTCTATCTTGATCAACTGTCTATGGTCCATTTCAATTGATTATATTTGAATGCTTAAGTTATAAGTATGGAATATTTTCTTATATGTGTGATCTCTTGTTAGCAACGTGGATTGCTTTAATTAATCATCATCCCCTTAATATTAATCATTTTAAATCACAATAACTCCTAAACAACACCCATCCGCATCCAAAACATCCAAAACTTAACTTAAACATTGAGCCATAGAAAACTCTTTGTTAGGGACTACCCCCCTTGGCTTCGTTAGGAGTTAGCCTAAACGGAGGAGCTAGGAGTAGGTGACAGTACCTAGCTCTGTGCTTGCCCCCAAGGTCACACCTCTCCCACTTTCTCAAGTGAGGAGACAGCTTTCGGAAGATTTCTACTGCTGGTGTGCAATCGGCGGACAATAGGGAGTAACAACATTCCCCTCAACTACCCAATTTACACTCGATTGAAAAACCATACTTTGTGATGAGAATCTAATAACATGATTAATAAAATATGAATGCATCATGTCATAGAATTCATGATGATAATGAGTGCATTAGTGAGGAAGTAAAGACCGCAAATAAGAACACGAATATGATCTAAAGGATCTTATGGTTGAATGAAAAATGTGTACAGCACCATGCTTTAATGTTGACAACTAAACCTTCATAATTCTTGCAAAATATTTAAGAGATAAGGTATTATGCTTGTTTTTGTCTCATTTTATTTCAAGGCATTGGTGTTGACAAATGGTTTGCACTATTTTTTCACGAATCTTCATTGTTAAGAGAATGTCTTTCTGTACTTCTAGTCGATCACTGACTGTTGCTTGAAATGTATTACCCCATTAGAAGAAATTGGTTATGTAGATAATTTGTGTATTCCTATAAATGATTGACGCTCTCGTTAAAAAAATTGTTGCAAAGAGACATTGACATAATTGATAGAATGATGAGCATGTTGTAACAATGCAATATTTGTATTTGAAGGAAGCTAAATGTATTTCTTCTTGGTTAGTTTGAACTTTGAAGGAATTATAAGATTGTCATAAGTAAAATATATCTCTTCAATGATTGCATATTTATTATGTGATTACTTGTGGATTCTAATATAAGTGCAAATGCGATCTCAATTCCATCATCAATAAATTATGGGCTTGGAGTGTTTGATGAATGACTGATTGGTGATAAACTAGGGAGGATACCGAATTGCACTCAATATTTGTTGGGGATGTTCTCTTTATATGCAAGTAACACAACTAGCGAGGAGTTTTGAAGTAAAAGCACTCTGGATATTAATGAGCATCCTTGATATGTTGTTATTCCTCTCAAATAATTAAGAAGGGGCTGAAACTTGTTCAAAATTTTGTACCTTGGAAGTTGTTTTCCTAAGTGATTTTTACTAAGTCACTAGGAAAGGGGGAAATAAAGTGACCCTTACATTAAATGACTTGGTATAAGCATTTAATTCAACTTTAGATATTAAAGTGACTTTTGATAAATTTAAGTGAGGTGAGTGAAATTAATTTCATGCGAATTAAAATGTGAATTAATTCTCAACCTATCATCTAATATATTTTGGGCCCTTGGATGATATGACCCTTCAGTTACCCCTAGCATTCAAACAAAAGGAAAGGGAAAGGAATTTTCATTCATTCTACTTGAATGAGATTTTGGAGAGAGCATCGAATTATTCAGATGAGAAGGAGAACGAAAGTGAGAGGAGATTACCAACAAGAATTCCAAGGAGATAATTGTAGCTGAGTTTTGGCACAAATCCAAAAGCACCGAGCACAGAAATCAGGGTAGGGAATTTGCATTAAATGCAACGTACAAAAACAATTTTGTATAGTCTGTATAGTACAATTTTCAGTATGAAGTTGGCACAAAAATTGAGGAGGTATTTTTGTTGTGGATGAACGAATTTCTAGACTTATATGTGGCATGCATATCTAGGTGGCGGTCGTATAGCAGGATAAAAAAATTGATGAAGAAGTCTATTGGTCCCTACAACCTGTTAATTTCTCTTTGACATAGAAATTGAGGCACTGGGTTGAGGTAAGTTGGTCTGAGTTTTTTCTCATTACTATTATAACTTTGAATTTGACTAAAATAAAATTCCTCTCTCTCTCTCTCTCTCTAACAGGTTTTCCCATTCTGGGTTTTTCCTAGAAAATTTGTTGAAACATTCCGAGTCTTGAAATTTCATGGTGTGCATTTATTTTTATATTTCTTCCTGTTAAAATTGATGTTCATTTAGTGTTTAAAAGTATAAAAGTTTTGTGAAAGTTACAACACTCATTTAAACTAGGTTGGGAATTTAATTTTCCATTTATTTGACTTGATACTAGGATGGTTTTGAACAATATAACTTTCATGGTATCAAATATTGGGGACAGATTGTTAAATTGAATTTTTTAGACTATTAATGAGCTTCTTTTTCAGTGGGTTGGGCATTTAATTTTCCATAAATTTGACTTGATACTAGAATGGGTTTGAACACTATAAATTTCATGGTATCATATATTGAGGGAAGATTGTTAAATTGAAATTTGTAGACTGGCAGTGACCTTCTTTTTTCAGTGGGAAACACCTTGTTGAAATTTGAATTTGCATTGAAATGGATACAACACATAGGTTGGAGGATAGGCTTGATGGGGATGAGAATTTTGTCCCGTGGAAGGCTAGGATAGTGTTTATCTTAGAGGAAAATGAATTGTGGAATGACATTGTTTATAATACACAAGCACACCCTATTCAAATTCCAGTTGCCACCAATGCACAAGCACTCACTACATTCAACAGAAAGGACATTAAAGCTAGAAGGATCATTCTAGATGAAGTTAAAGATCATGTTATCCCACATATCTCTAGTAAAAACCGTTCATATCAGATGTGGGATGCTTTGACCAGCTTGTACCAAAGATAAAAGGAGAACTAGAAGATGGTTTTGAGAGAGAAGTTGAAGAGTATTGAGATGGACAAAGCACAGGGAGTGACTTCCTACCTTACTAGGATATCTCATGTGAGAAATGATCTAGCAATAGTTGGGGAGGTTGTTTCTAGAAGTGAGATAGTGCGGATAGTTGTGAATGGGGTTGCAAATACTTGGGCTATTTTTGTGGAGGCTATAGTATCTAGGAAGAACTTGAATTCTTGGGATAGACTTTGGGATGATTTTAGGAAGGAGGAGACCCAGAGAGGTCTTGTGTAGAGAAACTCTTCTAATAGTAAGGAGGATGAGGAAAATTTGGCTTTGAATACAAAAGGAAAGAAGAATTCCAAAAAGAGGGTGGTGCTAAGAAGTAACAATAGCAGCATGGTGGACAGAAGAAGGATTTGAGTGAAGTCAATTTATTTTCTTATGAGGGGTTTGGACACTATGCTCATAGTGTCCAAAAAAGAATAAGAAGAAGCAACCGACCATAGCTTCAATAGAGATTGAGGAGTATGCAACACGATTTGAGAGATATTTTTCTCTCCGTGTTGGGCATGTTGAGAGAGAGAGAGAGAGAGAGAGAGAGAGAGAGAGAGCATCTATCATCACCAGTATAGACATAGATATTGAGTGGGAGCATTATTTGTTGACCCACCATTTTTTCAGTGCATCCACCATCGACACCTTGTATATTGCCAGTGGAGATTCGAGCCACATGGCATGTGCTCAGGAGATGTTCTCTGATATTTCACAAGAATTCATAGATGTGGAGGTTTTGTTGGAAGATGACACATTTGTTAGAGATGTTGGGCATGGGACCATTACATTTCAGAGGGATTCCATGAGTCCCATGACCTTGAGGGATGTGTTGTTTGTTCCTAGGATGAAAAAGAACTTGATATTAGTTTCCATGATTGAGGACAAAGGAATTGGGGTGCCTTTCCTAGATGGAGATGTGCATGTTTTCCCCAAGACTGTAGGACCAACTTCCACTTACACCATTGGAGTCAGATGTGGGAATCTACACAAGCTCTTATTTCAGCCCCAACATGCTTTTACACATAGAAACAACAGTGAGCCTTTGTGAGATGTGGTATAGGAGGATGGATCATCTACATCATCCAAATTTGAGGATATTGAGGGGCACAGTTACAGTATTGCTAGAGTTCAACACATAGCACATTGATGTGTGCAAAGGGTGTGCTTTGGGAAAGTACACCAAGACTGCCTTTATGATCATTGATAGTAGGTCATATAGAGTTCTTGATTTGATACATTCAGATTTGTGTGGTCCCATCTCATTGATGATTATTCCATGACTACTTCATAAGGAGAAAGAAATATGAGGAGTTCTTGCATAGGTTCCAAGAGTTTAAATCTCTTGTGGAGAACCAGACTAGGTGGAGGATCCAAGAACTCAGATCAGATAACGGGGTTGAGTATACATCTAAGGAGTTTGATGAGTATTACAGACATGAGGGCATACATAGATAGTTGATAGTACCATGCACTTCTAAGAAGAATGTAGTGGCTGGAAGGAAGAACCGATCTATTGTGGGAGTAGAAAAAGCCATGTTACATGATCAAATACGTCCTTTCTTTCTTTAGGTCAAGGCATGTAGTACAATTGTATACCTTTAGAACAGGAGTCCCCTTCATGCCTTGGGAAACAAGACTCTTGAGGAGATGTTCATAGGAAAGAAGCTCGAGGTTGGTCACTTTCACATATTTGGTTCCCTGACTTATTCACATGCCCCTTCTGAGAAGAGGACAAAACTTAAGCCCACTGGAGAGAGAGGCATATTTTTGGGGTATGATGAGACTTCGAAGGCCTTCTGCATTTATCTTCCTACATAGAGGAAGCTTTTTGTGAGGTGGGAAGTGATATTTGAGGAGGAGTGGGCCTTCAGGAAGTCCAGAGATTCAATGCAAAATGAGAAAAAGATTTCCACACCTCAGGAAACTTCACATATACCTCCAGTTTAGAGTATAGGTTCACAAACTTCCAGGGTGATTGGGCCCTAGGTTACATGCATAGGGTCTTTAGGTTCAGAGGTTAAACAAGCATGTACTTCAGGGAAAAGTTATGATTCTTAGGTCACAAGGTCACCAGTTGCATTTACTGGATCATCGGTTTCACCAATGGTTGGTTCACCAAATCCTGGTCCACAGGTTCTGGGCCATCTACTTATAGGAGTTCTTTAGATGATGATAGACCAGTTTGGGAGCGAATTTCAGGGAAGAGGAATCCTAAATGGATTCATGATACCTTGAAGTAAGTAGAGGAATTTGGATTGCCCAAGGAACCAGTGAGGATAGTAGTGATGCCGGACAGGTTGGGTATGGATTTGGTTGCTATTATTCATGATTCAGAGCCATCTACATTTGAGGAGGCCTCTCAGTATCATGTTTGGAGAGATGCCATGATGGACGAGTACCATTCCATCATGAATAACAATGTATGGGAGATTGTACCGAGACCAAAGGGGAAGTCAATGGTGAAATCCAAGTGGATCTACAAGGTGAAGCACATGCATATGGCAGTGTGGATAAGTTCAAGGCTCAGTTTGTGGTGGGTGGGTTTTCATATGTAGAGGGAGTTTATTATGATGAGAAATTTGCATCGGTTTCCCAATATTCCTCAAGTATAGTAATGATTTCCATAGTAGTAGAAATGGGTTGGAAGATCCACCAGATGGATGTGAAGACTACATTTTTCAATGGGCATTTATCGAAGGAGGTATATTTGGAGCAACCTCATGGATTTGAGATCCATGGGAGGGATTCCCATGTGTGCAGGTTGAAAAAGGACTTATATGGGTTGAAGCAATCTCCTCGAGCATGGTATTCCAGGAATGATGCTTAGTTGTTGTCGATGGGATTCCAAAAGAGTGAGGTTGATCCCAATATTTACTACATTGTAGTTGGTGGAGGTTCACTCATTCTTCTGTATTTGTTGGTAGAAGTCAAGATATATTTCTAGTATTTGTTGGTACAAGTCATAAATAAATACTAGACATTTAGTGAAAGGTGCTTACATCATTGATGAGAAATGAACAAAAGAGAGATGGTGGAAGGGATGATTTTAAGGAACCATACTTATTTAAAAGTGTATAGATGTTGGCAAATATTACCAATTCTTAAAACACCAACTATAGAATGTTTGGCGATATTTTTCAAAAAACATTTTAATTTCCAAGGATTTTCTATCATTTATATAATAATTTGGCGATTTTTAGGGTGAAAAATTTTTACCCCATCAAAATTGGGCGAAACAGGGCTTCAAAAAATGCAAAATGGGGAATCTTTTTTTTGGAGAAAACCCCCTAAAAATAGCCCATGGAATAAATTTAGCCCCTAAAATTATCCCTGGATGGTGGTTGGTTGCACTAGGAAAGGAAGAAATAATGGTGATGGAGTTCACTTTTAACTTTGATTCAAAATTTATTATTTTTGGTAAATTTGTATGGAGAGCAATATGCACCCCACTATGCAGCATTCAATGTTGCAGCGGGTGCATTGCTTCCCGTTGGATCTTGACATTGCTTCCTGTTGGATCTTGAGTTGTTTGAGATCCAAAGGGAAGCAATGCACATGTCACAACATTAAATGTTGCATAACATGGTGCATATTTCTATCCAATTTGTATGAGTTTAGTGATGATATCGTACGATAGACATGATTTAAATAATTACACTTTTTAAGAAAATATGTACAAATTTATTTTCAAAGTGGTTTTAGAAATTTTCCAATTTCCATAACCTTTTTTGAAATTTTCGCTTCCTCTTGTAGGTGGGGTGGTTGGTGCAATCAACGGTGGTCATCCCCATCCCGGTTCAAAACCCATGACTATCTCAACATGATGCCTTAAGAAGCATCAAATATATTGTAACTGGAAAGAAAAAACACAGAGGAAGATCTTACAAGAGGTGGAGCAAATTGGGGAGAAGGAAACGCTTCAGGCAATTTAAAAGAGTTTGAACATCTGTCAAAGACAAGGGGTTTGGGAATAGAGAGTTGTTGGCTTTTAGTTCTTTCAAAGGCTCTCAACTCTCTGTATCTTACCTCCCATTGCTTTGGGTAACTGATGCCAGTCCAATCAAAGGTGATAGGTGTATAATTTTTTGACTTATCAGTTTCTACCATACTTAGTAGGCATGAGCTTTCATGGACTTTAGGGGTAAGAGGTGGAAGGGAATCATTTCCAAAGCGGATTACAACCAACGATTTAAGCTGGATGATTTTAGAGCCAGTGTCCATTTTAAATCCTAAGGGACGAATACAGGCCTTGAGTAAATCATAGATGTAGGGGTAATCAAGGCTTACAGAATACTTAGGAAAGATAGTACCAAAAAATTGGCCATTGTGCAAGGGGCCTTCAAAACCTCCAATTAGAGCATCCGTAAAATCTAAGTGGTGGGTATCCAAAACACAACACAAGGAAGAAACATTCATATAAGGTCGTACTAATGGACCAAGTCCTAATTTGACAGCGCCTAGATGCGCATATTTGTAACCTTTTGTTTTTGCCCAGTCAATTTGGTCTTTGTCAATTAAATTAATGTGAATGGGCTCTTCCTGGTCAGTGAAGGTGATGTCCAAAGAACTGATTTTAATTTGTGTGCAGGATTTATATTGCCACCATTTCATTTTATAAACCTCAGAAGGTAATATCTCGGGCAGTTTCCAGTCAGGGAAGGTATTGTATCATCGATGGTTATTATGGATGATGAAGCTGTAGAAGTCCGAAATAAAGATTTTCTTTCAGCTAAAGAAATAGTAGTTTGATCGGTATATTGGCAGTCTAGGGAAGTAAGTCCTACAAAGTCCATTGAAGGATCCATGGAACACTTACTGGAATCGAGCATTAAAGGAATAGTTTGGGGCGTAAGGATATCCTACAGGTCTCTCAAGAGACAACACTAGTGGATTTACAACATCTGTAACTAAGACTATAACCACAAAAAACAGACTCGGATATATCAACTATTCCACATGGATACTTTTACAAAAATAAATGAACTTTGTTCCCAGATTGCTTTATACACATAAAGATTTCTTGAATATCATACTGGAATTTGATATTAAGTACTTCTGAAACTTACAAGTAGAATTAGATGATACAAATTTCACGCTGGCTCTGATAAGAAGACGCCAAGATCGAACGCGAACGCAACTGATGAAACCAGCTTCTTAATACAGACTCAAAAACTTGTTCGTCTTCGGAGGGCAAAGAGCATGACAAGCATAGACTTACACTAACCAGAGTTTCTGATCCCAGCTGATCACAGTAAGTGTAGAGGGAGAGCATACGCTACTGGTTTTACAGACTCATTACAAGTGAGATCACTGCTTTTGATCCCAGCTGATCACTCGAGGGGCAGAGGGAGAGCATACACAGTGCTCGACATAGAGAGAAAATGCAGAAAGCTTACTTGACTCCACAAACACTCGGTCTCCAAATGTTGGGAGGGGCACCTTATTTATACATATTTTAGCCGGTAAACCGGTGACCCGAAACTTACACCTATCGGTAAAAATACTTGATTCAGATCTCATGGAAGTGGATCAAATCGCACCTTTTGTTGGGTAAGTCACCCAAGCCATGTGAAAGAATCTACGGACTGACAACTAGAGTGGACTTTTTGCAAAGTGGAGCTACTATTAGCATCCCACGACGCTTTCCATTATTCATCATCATGATTACAAATACATGGGTTTTCCCACATGTACAACCAGCGAACCTATCAGTGTCAGCATTGTATTCATTTTCATGATTACAAATACATGGGATTTCCCCACATGTACAACCAGCAAATCTACCAGAGTCATTATCTAAACCAAATTCGGTATCCGGAAATAAGCAATTTGAGAAACACTGTTCCACATCGGATCCAAGCATGACTTCATTAGGAATACAACAGAATTCTCCTTGAAAAATGGATTCAACTTTAAGGTTTAGAGGAATTCTTCTTGTATGAATTTTATGATCTAAGAGGCGACCATTTTTGTCCATTCTTCTGAATTTCTGCTAGGTGAAAATAGGGGGTTCAAGAGGAGAGTAAGCTCCTCCAAGATGTCACAGTTTGAATTTAAACCACATATGATTATGGTGTGCTACAATCATATCAGCTTGAAGGTGCAGAATGAAATTTGCACGTCGTTGAACCCAATCTTTTCTTGGACAAAATTTATCAAGAAAAACTTCTGTCCATCCGGACCATTGTTGTTGCACCAGTGTAGAAGGATCTCCACAAATTATTATTTCTCCTTGTTCTCTGCAGAACTGCAATATGAGGTTATAACTATTCCATGTTAAAAATCCTGGACCGATATCCACATAATACAATTCTCGTCCATCTGTATAAGCTATATCAACCCAAACATGATTAAGCTGCTGAAGCTGGTGCATGGCATTTTTTAAGCCTTTATAGGCTTGTTTTTCCCATCTCTCCAATATTTTTGTTTTTAGAGGAGAGGTATTTACTTGTTGGATCAAGGAGAGGGCAAGATACTTATCTGCTTCCTTTTTGTTGGCATAATTCAAAAAATATTCTCTTTCTTCCTCTCTCAAGGGATTATTGAAGATATGAAGTTTAGATTTCTTATTTGACAAGCTGGATGCTCCGTAGCCAAACATGTTGAGGCTAGGTTTCTCCTGTAATTCTTCTCTAGTTAACATATCAGAAACACAATTCAAATATCCTAGTTTATATACAATTTCAAAATCAAAGTTTTGCAACCAAAGAAACCATTTTAGAATCCTAGAACTATTTTCTACCATAATATTTTCATTTTTGAATATACCAGGAATTATTTTCAGATCTGTTCTAATAATGAACTTAACAGGTTTTAGATAAAGCTTGAAATGGTTTACAGTCTTTTTGACTGCAAGGATTTCCTTGTGACTTGACGGATAATTGATTTCTGCATTTTTGAATGCTCCTGAAGCATAACCGCAGATTTCTTCTTGATCACCATGTTTTTCTATGAGAATGCCTCCCTAAGCTTTATTGGAGGCGTCTGTTTCAATCACCATTTGACCCGAGCCTTGTGGTAGTGAGAGTGGAGGAAGCCATTTTACTTTTTCTTTGATTTTTTTTACTGCATCCGTCATATCTTTATTCCATCTTGGGGGATTTTTCTTCAGTCGTTGCTGCAGCAGATGAATTTCATCTGCCTGTCCTTTGTAGAATGGCCTAATATAATTTAGGCTTCCCAAGAATCTCTGCAATTGAACCTTTTCTAAGATCTGATCAGGAAAGTTAGCAAAAACCTTCAGGACATGGTCTTGGAGGATCACCTGTCCTTTTCTTATTTTATTTCCTAAAAATTCAATGTCCTTTTTGCCAATTTCCATTTTGGATTTTGACAAAACCAATCCATGTTTGAAAACCAAAGAATAAAATTCTTGAAGATGTTTCAAATGTTATTGCAGATTCTGGGAACAAATAAGAATATCATCTATGTATACTAATGCCCATTTCTTTTCTCTGAAGATATCTTCCATTCTTTTCTGGAACTCTGATGGTGCATTGTTAATGCCAAATGGAAGGACCTTCCATTGATATTGCCCATGAGGAATGACAAAGGTAGTTTTGTACCTATCTTTTGCTTCAATTCCAATCTGGTAAAAACTAGACTTCAGGTCAAACTTGCTAAAAATGGTTCATCCTGCTCTCCTTTGCAACAAGCTAGATTTATCAGGCAGAGGGTAACAGACTAGTTCAAGGATCTTGTTCAAGGGTTTAAAATTCACAACCAGTCTGGGTTTTCCTCTTGTTATCTCAAAGTGTTTATTGACAACAAATGCTCGACATACCCAAGGGCTCTTAGAAGGTTCTATAAGGCCTTTTTCCAAGAGTTCTTTGATTTCATTTGCACAAAATTCTCTTTCTGAGGGAGACATAAGGGTAGAAGAGGCTTTTTGAGCTTTTGGTGTTTCTAAGGGGTTAAAAGGTAAGGAAACAAAGTATTTTTCCCTGGTCCAAAATGCATTAGGTGACACTGGGGTGCAATCCTTCTCTAGTTTAGAGGAAATTTTAGAGAGGGCTGATTCTTTGTGCATTTATGCATAGGCAATGCATATTTCCATTTTGAACAGTTCTGCAAGAATGAGAGTGGGGTTGGATTGGGAAACAAGATTCTTACATTTGTAAGAAGCAAAATAGTATAAAGGGGTGGAAACTATTCTTCCATTTATTTTCCATGAAAAATTCATATTGGGCTCATCAACTATAATGGGGCTGACTTTATGCAAGAAGGGTGATCCTATGATGCAATATTCTTTTAGGTCGTCTAGTTTGTTGAGAAGCAGAACTTCTTTTATTCCATTGATGCTTATTGGAAAATATGGAACTCGTCCTTTGAGCTGTACAGGAGTTCCTTCAATAGCTACACCATGTTCGTTTGTTTTTTCCCAGTAAAAAGATGGTATATAGCATTTCCTTTTGCCAAATTCATTTGGCAACCTGAATCTATCAAACAATCAAGCTCATAAGATTTGAATTTAGATGGACAAAACTTTATTTTAATGAAATATTTAGGACCAGTGAATAGTCCTAGAGATCCCAGTGATGGTTCATCATTCAGACAGTCTTGTGTTCCTGAATCACTAATGTGCTGAGAATGTTTTGGACTTTCAGTAGCTTTTGGTGACTGTAATGCTTTGGCATAGGCTCTGCACATTTCTTCATTAGAGGACTGGTCCCTTTCTCTTGTTGTTATCTCAAGCATTATTTTCAATTCCTCTATTTCTTTTACCAACCTCTTTACGGAATACTGCTTATCTTTGATCTGTAGTCTTATCAAATTTTCTTTATCTTTTCTAAACTTTTGTCTATCCTCATGATGATCAGGATAGCCTTTGTATAAATCAACAGGCTGGTAGAATGCTGGATTCTTGCTAATTTCTGGAGAGACAGATTGCTCTTTTTCTTCTGATACTTTTTGTTTTGCTTTTATTCTTGTTAAAAGATTTCTTCTTTTATCTTTCAGATCTTTCCTTTTCATATATTGATAGATTGGGGTCTCAGACAATTCTTTGTCTATTTCACTAATCCTAAATTCTGAGGAGACCTTAGGCGGGTTGAAAGAGAACATATAAAAACTGAAATAAGGAGGACCGAAGCAACCTCCAAAATTTGCTTCTTCATCAGAATCAGAGGAAGAAGATTCAGATGAGTTTGGAGCAAATTTATCTAAGGCAGGGTCGGAATCAGAGGAATCCCCTTCTTCTGGTAAGAAGACGAATTCACCTTCAGGGTAGTCTCTTGCTGCACACCAAGCTAGATCCCACCAGACTGGATCCAGGTCTTCTGAAAACATGGCAGCAAGTCTAACAACCACAAGGCTCGGTTCAAATGGTGATTGAAACAAATGCCTCCAATAAATCTTGGGGTAGTATTCTCATAGAAAAACATGGTGATCAAGAAGAAATCTGCGGTTATGCTTCAGGAGCATTCAAAAATGCAGAAATAAATTATCCATCAAGTCACAAGAAAATCCTCACAGTCAAAAAGACTGTAAACCATCTCAAGATTTATCTAAAACCTGTCAAGTTCATTATTAGAACAGATCTAAAAATAATGCCTAGTATATTCAAAAACGAAAATCTTATGGCAGAAAATAGTTCTAGGATTCTAAAATGGTTTCTTTGGTTGCAAAACTTTGATTTTGAAATTGTATATAAACCAGGATATTTGAATTGTGTTGCTGATATGTTAACCAAAGAAGAATTATAGGAGAAACCTTTTATTCTTGTTAAAATCTTTCTTCTTTCATATTTCAGATCTTTCCTTTTCCTATATTGATAGACTGGGGTCTCAGACAATTCTTTGTCTTTTTCAGCAATCCTAAATTCTGAGGAGACCTTAGGCGGGTTGAAAGAGAACATATAAAAACTGAAATCAAGAGGACCAGAGCAACCTCCTCAATTTGCTTCTTCATCTAGAATCAGAGGAAGAAGAGTCAGATCATTTTGGAGCAAATTTATCTAAGGCAGGGTCGGAATCCGAGGAATCCCCTTCTTCTGGTAAGAAGACGACTTCACCTTCAGGGTAGTCTCCTGCTACACACCAAGCTAGATCCCACCAGGCTAGATCCATGTCTTCTGAAAACATGGCAGCAAGTCTAGGATTTTTATTTTTATTTGGGCATTTGTTAGCCCAGTGACCCTTTTTACCATAGATGAAACATTTTTCTTTATCTGCAGGTTCAGATCTTTTCTTAAAGTAGGCTTTCTTTTGAAATCTTTTGCCTTTTTTATGCTTATAGCCTTTGTCTAGATGAAATCTAGGTACACTAGTATATTTGGGCTGTTGTTTCTTCTTACAACTACATGATTCATGCCCAAAGTGTCCTCGGTTGTGGGCGCCACACCCCCAATCTGACATTTTTGCAACATCTTTACAAAAACCCAGGGAAAACATTGAAGAGTGTCGCTTGAAATCTTCAGCCACTCTCTTCTCCAGACAATGTTCTTGCCAAGTTTCCATGATGAATTCATGCAATTGGGCAAGGGAAAGACCCGCCAGAGGGATTTTTTTATCTTTAAGGTGTTGTTCAACAACATCAGGAACATGGCCAGGAAATATTCTCAAGTAATGTTTCAAAATGCGGGTTTATCAGCATTGCAAGAAGAAATCAACAATTTTTGCATATAACAAAAATATTCTTCACTCTTATTTAGGTCACAGATTCTGGCAGACATAAATAAAGATGCAAGGTATTCATAATCTTCATTTTCATCAGGACCACAGAATTCTTTACCAAGGGCAGTAAGAATTTGTTGGTCTGCATCTTCTGCATTCAACATTTCTTCTCTGGATTCTTGGGGAATCCAGCGCCACCATTCTGAGGCTAGCCCTGAAAATCCGGCAACCAGCTGGAGTGCTAGTTCTTGGCCAATTATTGTATTGTCCTGTGTTCTTTTGTACAAGACCCAATTTGATAGAAGTTAGATGGCAGATCTAATTTGGGCGCGGGATTGACATTGTATGTTCAACACAAGTTGATCAGGCATATGGGAGATTAAATTATTCATCCCATTTATCCCAAGACTAAGGGAACGAGGTACTGATGAAGGAGAAGAGTCGGGGAGATCTGACATTTTAGTATCAAAAGGAGGGGGAGGACCTGTTATCTGAGGATTAGTATGACCTTGGTTGTATGGATTTGAGGATCCAATATTTTCTCTTTTTGGGATTCTGAATGTCAATAAATATTTATTTGGGAGGGAATTTGGAATTTGTTTGAACTGGGAGACCATATTTCTTAACTCTTGAAGCTCTTCTATTTCTTGACCAAAAAGGAATTCGGATCTTTGGTCATCTTCTTGGATACTCATCATTCCAAAAGAGTATCTTCTTTCATGTTTGACTTCATGGCCTTTAGCTGCAAGCTCTAAAGCAGTTTGGCTTACAGGGCTCTTTTTACTATTTACATTTTGTGTTTTGTCCATCATTTTTCCTTAGGACATCTAGCCTTTTTTCTAATTTTTCACTTGCTAAGATAATAGCAGTTTTTACTTCTTCTTGTCCTGCAAGCAAGTGATCAATTTTAGCTTCGAGCAAGGAAATGTGCTCTTTTTCTGCCTAAGCTTTTTGTGTGAGAATTAAAATATCAGAGTCTATGTCATCGATGTTTTGGCCAGCCAGTTGTTGCTGATAATTGCTGTAATTAAGCAACTTTATTTCATCAGAGACACTTTCGTGTGGATTTGATGATCTATGTGGCATGAACTCTCTTTTAGAAAGACCGTCATGAGCAAACTGTTGAAATGGGGTATCAGGAAGATTTCTTCCTGGATGGAACGAGGTATCACCCTGTGGGTTTGTGGAGGTAAAACCAAGGCTACTTCTAGGGAGAGACATCATGTACAAGATTACTCCTTTGTTTCTGATTTTTAGTCTTTCAAGTGCTTTTCTGCAGGCAGGGTAGTCTGCATGCTGACCTTTGTGCTCATTATTAAGAACACCTGAAAAAGAAAGGCGAGAAGAAGAACAAGGTTCAAACACGGCTGATCTTTCAGAACTATTATTCACAAAGGAAGATCTTACAAGAGGTGGAGCAAATTAGGGAGAAGGAAACCCTTCAGGCAATTTAAAAGAGTTTGAACATATGTCAAAGACAAGGGGTTTGGGAATAAAGAGTTGTTGGTTTTTAGTTCTTTCAAAGGCACTCAACTCTCTGTATCTTACCTCCCATTTCTTTGGGTAATTGATGCCAGTCCAGTCAAAGGTGATAGGTGTATAATTTTTTGACTTATCAGTTTCTACCATACTTAGTAGGCATGAGCTTTCATGGACTTTAGGGGTAAGAGGTGGAAGGGAATCATTTCCAAAGTGGATTACAACCAATGATTTAAGCTGGATGATTTTAGATCCAGTGTCCATTTTAAATCCTAAGGGATGAATATAGGCCTTGAGTAAACCATAGATGTAGGGGTCATCGAGGCTTACAGAATACTTAGGAAAGATAGTACCAAAAAATGGGCCATTGTGCAAGGGGCCTTCAAAACCTCCAATTAGAGCATCAGCAAAATCTAAGTGGCAGGTATCCAAAACGCAACACAAGGAAGAAACATTCATATAAGGTCATACTAACGGGCCAAGTCCTAATTTGACAGCGCCTAGATGCAAATATTTGTAACCTTTTGTTTTTTCCCAGTCAATTTGGTCTTTGGCAATTAAACTAATGTGAATGGGCTCTTCCTGGTCAGTGAAGGTGATGTCCAAAGAACTGATTTTAATTTGTGTACAGGATTTATACTGCCACCATTTTATTTTATAAACCTCAGAAGGTAATATCTCGGGCAGTTTCCAGTTAGGGGAAGGTATTGTATCATCGATGGTTATTATGGATGATGAAGCTATAGAAGTCTGAAAGAAATATTTTCTTTCAGTTAAAGAAACAGTAGTTTGATCAGTAGATTAGCAGTCCAGGGAAGTAAGCCCTATAGAGTCCATTGAAGGATCCATGGAACACTTAACAGAATCGGGTAGTAAAGGAATAGTTTGGGGCGTAAGGATATCCTACAGGTCTCTCAAGAGACAACACTAGTGGATTTACAACTTCTGTAACTAAGACTATAACCACAAAAAATAGACTCATATATCTCAACTATTCCACATGGATACTTTTACAAAAATAAATGAACTCTATTCCCAGATTGCTTTATACACAGAAAGATTTCTCGAATATCATACTGGAATTTGATATTAAGTACTTCTGAAACTTACAAGTAGAAGTAGATGATACAAATGTTGCGCTGGCTCTGATCAACCTGTGTTGAACATACAATGTCAATCCCGCTCCTAGATTAGATCTGCCATCCAATTTCTATCAAATTGGGTCTTGTACAAAAAAACACAGGACAATACAATAACTGGCCAACAACTAGCACTCCAGCTAGTTGCCGGATTTTTAGGGCTAGCCTTAGAATGGTGGCGTTGGATTCCCCAAGAATCCAGAGAAGAAATGTTGAATGCAGAAGATGCAGACCAAAAAATTCTTACTGCCCTTGGTAAAGAATTCTATGGTCCTGATGAAAATGAAGATTATGAACACCTTGCATCTTTATTTATGTCTGCCAGAAACTGTGACCTAAATAAGGGAAGAATATTTTTGCTATATGCAAAAATTGTTGATTTCTTCTGGCAATGCTGATAAGCCCGCATATTTGAAACATTACTTGAGAAGCTTTCCTGGCCATGTTCCTGATGCTGTTGAACAAAACCTTAAAGATAAAAACATCCCTTTGTCAGGTCTTTCCCTTGCCCAATTGCATGGATTCATCATGGAAACTTGGCAAGAACATTGTCTAGAGAAGAGAGTGGCTAAAGATTTCAAGCGACACTCTTCAATGTTTTCCCCGGGTTTTTGTAAAGATGTTGCAAAAATGATAGATTGGGGGTATGGCACCCACAACCAAGGACACTTCAGGCATGAATCATGTGGTTGTAAGAAGAAACAACAGCCCAAATATACTAGTGTACCTAGATTTCATCCAGATAAAGGCTATAAGCATAAAAAAGGAAAAAGATTTCAAAAGAAAGACTACTTTAAGAAAATATATGAACCTACAGATAAAGAAAAAAATTTCATCTGCGGTAAAAATGGTCACTGGGCTAACAAATTCCCAAATAAAAATAAAAAGCCTAGACTTGCTACCATGTTTTCAGAAGACCTAGATCCATCCTGGTGGGATCTAGCTTGGTGTGCAACAGGAGACTACCTTGAAGGTGAAGTCATCTTCTTACCAGAAGAAGGGGATTCCTCTGATTCCGACCCTGGCTTAGATAAATTTGCTCCAAACTCATCTGAATCTTCTTCCTCTGATTCTGATGAAGAAGCAAATTTAGGAGGTTGCTCTGGTCCTCCTGATTTCAGTTTTTATATGTTCTCTTTCAACTCGCCTAAGGTCTCCTCAGAATTTAGGATTGCTGAAATAGACAAAGAATTGTTTGAGACCCAAGTCTATCAATATATGAAAAGGAAAGATCTGAAAGATGAAAGAAGAAAGCTTTTAAAAGAATAAAAGCAAAAGAAAAAGTCTCAAAAGAAAAAGAGCAATCTATCTTTCCAGAAATCAGCAAGAATCCAGCATTATACCAGCTTGCTGATTTATACAAAAGCTATCCTGATCATCATGAGGATAGACAAAAGTTTAGAAAAGATAAAGAAAATCTGATAAGACTACAGATCAAAGATAAGCAGTATTCCCTAAAGAAGCTGGTAAAAGAAATAGAGGAATTGAAAAGAGTGCTTGAGATAACAACAAAATAAAGGGACCAGTCCTCTGATGAAGAAATGTGCAGAGCCTATGTCGAAGCATTACATTCACCAAAAGCTGCTGAAAGTCCAAAACATTCTCAGCACACTAGTGATTTAGGAACATAATACTGTCTGAATGATGAACCATCACTAGGATCTCTAGAACTATTCACCGGTCCTAAATATTTCATTAAAATAAAGTTTTGTCCATCTGAATTCAAATCTTATGAGCTTGATTGTTTGATAGATTCAGGTTGCCAAATGAATTTGGCAAAAGGAAATGCTATACCATCTTTTTACTGGGAAAAAACAAATGAACATGGTGTAGCTATTGAAGGAACTCCTGTACAAATCAAAGGATGAGTTCTAGATTTTCCAATAAGCATCAATGGAATAAAATAAGTTCTGCATATCAACAGACTAGATGACCTGAAAGAATATTGCATCATAGGATCACCCTTCTTGCATAAAGTCAACCCCTGTTACAGTTGATGAGCCCAATATGAATTTTTCATGTACAATAAATGGCAGAAGAGTTTCCACCCCTCTATACTATTCTGCTTCTTACAAATGTAAGAACCTTATTCCCCAATCCAACCCCACTCTCAATCTTCCAAAACTGTTCAAAATGGAAAGATGCAACGCCTATGCAGAAATGCACAAAGAATCGGCCCTCTCTAAAATTTCCTCTAAACTAGAGAAGGATTGCACCTCAGAGTCACCTAATGCATTTTGGACTAGGGAAAAATACTTTGTTTCCTTACCTTTTAACCCCCTAGAAACACCAAAATCTCAAAAAGCCTCTGCTGCCCTTATGTCTCCCTCAGAAAGAGAATTTTGTGCAAATGAAATCAAATAACTCTTGTACAAAGGCCTTATAGAACCTTCTAAGAGCCCTTGGGCATGTCGAGCATTTGTTGTCAATAAACACTCTGAGATAAAAAGAGGAAAACCCAGACTGGTTGTGAATTTTAAACCCTTGAACAAGATCCTTGAACCAGTCCATTACCCTCTGCCTAATAAATCTAGTTTGTTTCAAAGGATAGCAGGATGCACCATTTTTAGCAAGTTTGACCTGAAGTCTGGTTTTTACCAGATTGTAATTGAAGCAAAAGACAGGTACAAAATTTCCTTTGTCATTCCTCATGGGCAGTATCAATGGAAGGTCCTTCCATTTGGCATTAACAATGCACCATTAGATTTCCAAAAAAGAATGGAAGATATCTTCAAAGAAAAGAAATGGGCAGTAATATACATAGATGATATTCTTATTTGTTCCCACAATCTGAAGGAACATTTGAAACATCTTCAAGAATTTTATTCTTTGGTTTTCAAACATGGATTGGTTTTGTCAATATCCAAAATGGAAATTGGCAAAAAGAACATTGAATTTTTAGGATATAAAATAAATAAAGGACATGTGATCCTCCAAGACCATGTCCTGAAGGTTTTTGCTAACTTTCCTGATCAGATCTTAGAAAAGGTTCAATTGCAGAGATTCTTGGGAAGCCTAAATTATATCAGGCCATTCTACAAAGGACAGGCAGATGACATTCATCTGCTACAACAATGATTGAAGAAAAATCCCCCAAGATGTTATAAAGATATGATAGATGTAGTAAAACAAATCAAAGAAAAAGTAAGACAGCTTCCTCCACTCTCACTACCACAAGGCTTGGGTCAAATGGTGATTGAAACAGACGCCTCCAATAAAGCTTGGGGAGGCATTCTCATAGAAAAAAATGGTGATCAAGAAGAAATCTGCGGTTATGCTTCAAGAGCATTCAAAAATGCAGAAATCAATTATCCATCAAGTCACAAGGAAATCCTCACAGTCAAAAAGAGTGTAAACCATTTCAAGCTTTATCTAAAACCTATCAAGTTCATTATTAGAACAGATCTGAAAATAATGCCTGGTATATTCAAAAATGAAAATCTTTTGGCAGAAAATAGTTCTAGGATTCTAAAATGGTTTCTTTGGTTGCAAAACTTTGATTTTGAAATTGTATATAAACCAGGATATTTGAATTGTGTTGTTGATATGTTAACCAAAGAAGAAATACATGAGAAACATAGCCTCAACATGTTTGGCTATGGAGCATCCAGCTCGTCAAATAAGAAATCTAAACTTCGGATCTTCAATGATCCCTTGACAGAGGAAGAAAGAGAATATTTGTTGAATTGCGCCAGCAAAAAGGAAGCAGATAAGTATCTTTCCCTCTCCTTGATCCAACAAGTAAATGCCTCTCCTCTGAAAATACAAATATTGGAGAGATGGGAAAAACAAGCCTATAAAGGCTTAGAAAATGCAATGCACCAGCTTCAGCAGCTTAATCACGTTTGGGTTGATACAACTTATACAGATGGACGAGAATTGTATTATGTGGATATCGGTCCATGATTTTTAACATGGAATAGTTATAACCTCATATTGCAGTTCTACAGAGAACAAGGAGAAATAATAATTTGTGGAGATCCTTCTACACTGGTGCAACAACAATGGTCTGGATGGACAGAAGTTTTCCTTGATAAATTCTCTCCAAGAAAAGATTGGGCTCAACGACGTGCAAATTTCATTATGCACCTTCAATTTGATATGATTGTAGCACACCACAATCATATGTGGTTTAAATTCAAACTGCGACATCTTGGAGGAGCTTACTCTCCTCTTGAACCCCCTATTTTCACCTAGCATAAATTCAGAAGAATGGACAAAAATGGTCACCTCTTAGATCATAAAATTCATACAAGAAGAATTCCTCTAAACCTTAAAGTTGAATCCATTTTTCAAGGAGAATTCTGTTGTATTCCTAATGAAGTCATGCTTGGATCCGATGTGGAACAGTGTTTCTCAAATTGCTTATTTTCGGATACCGAATTTGGTTTAGATAATGACTCTGGTAGATTCGTTGGTTGTACATGTGGGGAAAACCCATGTATTTGTAATCATGACAATGAATACAATTCTGACTCTGATAGGTTCGCTGGTTGTACATGTGGGGAAAACCCATGTATTTGTAATCATGATAATGAATAATGGAAAGCGTCATGGGCCACTAATAGTCACTAGTACAAGTGATCAATTTTGCCACGGAAAAACGTGGCAATATCCACGGAAAAGCGTGGATATTGCCACGTCTAAGTGTTTTCTTTCCCATGGAAACAATTCCGTCGCAATAGAGACGACCCCTAATTTGCGTCGCAAGAGCGACAATGTTCTATATTTCGTTAGATGTCTAAGTTGTCGCTATATCCACGCCTGGCCGTCTCTGTATCCACACCTGGCCGTCTCTGTAGCCACGCCTGTCTCTCTCTGTATCCACACCGGGCCGTCATTGTATCCACGCCAGTCTGTCGCTGTATCCACGTTGAGCCATCGCTGTATCCACGGCTATAACTGTTTTAAAAAAAAATACAAATGCCATAAGACCAATTCCATGTGGAAGTAGGTCATAATCCTTACATAATTAGTGTACCCCCCTCACATGCATACATACATCTCACACATCTTTATCTCATGCTTCATTACAATTTATCTCGCACATCTTCATTACATGCTTCATTACCATGGTTTAAACTTT
>LPNX010567340.1:0-60114 GCA_001517045.1 Pseudotsuga menziesii
ATATTACAACAAATGAGATGCCACAACTACATTATAAATAAAACAGTTTTCGTCAATAAAACCTGGAATAATCATTGACAACATTATGTGCTCCCTCTTTCTTGACAACCATGGAGGAATGTTATTGTTGATAACAAAAATAGGCCACACCATGTAAATGGATTTCATCTGTTCAAATGGGTTTACACCATTTGCTGCCAAAGAAATCCTAAGATTACGTGGTTCTTCTTTAAAGTGAGGACACTTTTCCTCAATATCTCTAAAAGCAGTACCATCTGCAGGCATTCGGATAACATCATCTTGACTTCTGTTCCTAGCATGGTAATCCATAAATTGCACTATGTTTTTGTGCCTGAACAGTCATTGCAAACATGGAATGATGGGAATATAACGAAGAACCTTCTGAGGCACCTTTTTTGTTACTTTATCTGTACGATATCTACTTACATGACATTCCGAACATTCTATTGCAAATTCATGCTGATTATAATATATAACATGGTCATCGAGGTATGCATGAATTGCTTCATAATGCATTCCAATCTCTTTCATGATGGAAGATAAATATCAATATGTGCGAGGTAAAATATTTGATGGTGGTAACAAAAATTCAGCTATCAAGCTACCCAAAAAAAAAAAAAATTTGTTAATGTAATAAATAAATAATATTAACGAAACACGCTTCATCCGTACGATGGTCAATAATGAGTTAACATTACAATTATTAGAGGAATACAAATAAACTTTATCATGATCATACAATTATTAGATACCTTAGCATACGTGTGATTGCAATGTTTGAAAGACCATTCATAACCTTCAAGTTCATTATCAACAATATAGTAGAGAGAAGATTTGTTTTGGAGCCTTCATAAAGGGGTTCATATGCCTTATCGAGAAGAGGTATATCATGAACATCATCAAAGTCATCATCATTTTCAGTATCAGCATCATTGTCATCCATTCTAACGTTAAATGAATCATGGATCAATGTATTTGTACCATCATCTTCAATTACATCATCGGCATGATCATCTTGTTCAATATGATCATTCACTTGTTCTCCATTAAACATACACGCTCCATGATTCTAATCCTGAACTTGTTCTGAAAGCACTTCCTCTAGACAACATGCTATAGGGTGTCTTTCCTTTAATATAAGTACATGGAAACATCAATGGATTTACATTAATATATGAAAAAAAATACATACAATTACCAAAAAAAATGAATATAATAATGTTTATAATGCTAAACCTACAAATGGACGATATTTGTTCGCCCCCTTAGCGTGTCCATGTTCCTTGCAATGTTTTGTGGTTGTTGAGATCAATATTATTCTCCTCTTAAATCCCCTACATTGATTACATGGACAATAACATTTGCCATCACCCCTTCAGTTCACTGCATCCCATAGTCTAGCAAGCAATTGTCGGTTGTCTTTGTTTGGATCTGGAATATTTAATCTATTTGACATTTTGTCATAAAATTCGTTAATGAATATAACCGGTTGTCTTAAAAAATCAAGTTCCACACATCAACCGCGCATCAAGGTTTTGTAAAACAGAGAGAAGTCGAAGAATAAAAAATTCTCGGCAAACTGTCTATCAATGAAAAAAAAAATTCCCACAACTGCCTATTGAAGAATAAAACAATTCCTGAAAACGTCCGTCGAGGAACAAATAATTTTTGCAATCGCCCATCACTTCTACAACAAACATGTCCAAATGTTTAAAACAATTTATATTTATAATGGACATGCATCGGATATTCGACACCTTGAACATAGTTACCGTTGAAAGTATGGGACCATAAAATTAAAAATCATGTAAACCTTAATTTATTTTTATAAAAGAATATATACTGCCCGTCGGATATCCGACTCTTTAGGGTTGGATAACCAACATTTTTTGGGTCCATATATGTAGAAGATCCGACACAGAATTGTTAGATAACAGCCACTACAAGAGTCGGAATTTCGATGCCCAAGTGTCGGATAATCGACAACGCTATAAATATTTTGTTGTCGGCATTCTATTGATTGATTGTTGTCCGACACATCCATACGAAATATCGAATGACGTTGGATTTTGGGTTCAAATCCTATTGTGTGAAAATGAGGATGTGAAAATCATACCACCACACTGACGATTGATCACTTCCCATGCCAAACTGGATGTCTTTGAGACTCTCCCACTAAGCATGGAACTTCTTAATGTGGGACCAAATCATCTTGAGCCTCTCTAAAGTATGAAAATCCACATGCAAGCTAGCAGTAGAACTCATGTCATTTTTGTTATGAATACACAGGTGGTTATCCCATGCCCCTCCATGTATACTGAAAGAATCATATAGAAGACATACATGCTCATGCCACTTCTCATACAATTTCTATGATGTGTCAAATGTCTCTCCATTGATGCAAGAAAGATGTTTACCCTCTAGTGCACACATCTCAATCATGTGTCTAGCCACCCAATCAATGGACAGACAAACTTTCATGCTAAATGATTCAGGTGGGAATAATTCGTATACTACTAATGTACTTGTCAAATCACATGGTTGTTGGTTTATTGGTCAATCCTAAGAGGGGGGGGTGAATCAGTATTGTTATATTTTTATTATTCTAACCACTTTTGAATCTATCATTATAAACACATAACAACAAGAATACACAGAACACAATTTTAACGTGGAAGCCCAATAGGGTAAACCACCAATACATCCTATTACTGCAAAAATTGTTATTTACAAATAGTTTTACCTGCTACTACAGAAAAGGATGGTATTACACCGTGTTTTACCAATACCAATTGGAAGGAGGATACGACCCCCTGGTTTATCAGCTGTGACTAAAAGGATGCTACAACACCCTATTTACCAATGCCAATTGGAAGGAGGATACAACCCTGTGGTTTATCAGCTTCGACTGAAAGGATGATACAACACCCTATTTACCAGTGCCAATTAGAAGGAGGCTACAACCCCCTAGTTTATCAACTACAATTGAAAGGAGGAAATAACCCCCTACAGGCATGTTTCATGTCACTGCCCTACCACCCTGATATGTTTCTCATGATTTCTCCCACTGAATTTTGTCACACCCACTGGTCTTTGATTCCGATCATGCAATTCGAACTGTAGAAATATCTTCCTTCTTACTCTGTTTGCTGCTTAAATACTTCTCAGTATTTAAGATTCTTTCAACAGTTGTGTCTCTTCAAGATGAAAAAACACACCTTTCATTGTTGTGCCCTTTCATATCTAAAGATCACACCTTCCAAAACGTCCTTTCATGTTCTTACATTCATCCTGCACCTCAGAAATCATTTCTGCATCTTGGAAACCATTTTCGCACCTCTGTCCAATGTTTGCAAGTGCTTTCGCACTGCCAAACTTCTTTCTGCAGGATCAACTTCCTGATCCAATCAGATTCGTTGATATTATCTCTAATTCAATTGGGACCGTCGATCTAACCATTGATTTCGGCCTCAAAATTGTCTTTCCGCACCAATATTTCCTCGTCAATGATTCCCCACCGTTGATCTTCATCGGTCGTTTTCCTGACCGTTGATCTCCATATTGCAGAATGCGAGATGCTAGATGTTGACTATCTACTTTTTCCTTTCTCAAACTCCTTTCTACAAGCTTCTTTCCGCAATTCTCCTTCCCCACCATCGATCTGTTTTAGCGGAACTAACTTTAGCCATCTGATCTTTCCAGATTACGAGATGTGGAAACGTAACATTTTGGATTTTCGTAAGCTCATTTCCACAATTTTTCTTTTGCACCGTCGATCTTTTGCAGAGTCTTTCCTGACCATTGATCTTGCAGATTATGGGATGCGGGATGCAGAATCACACTTTCCTATTTTGGACTTCCGCAACTTTATTTCTTCATTTTCCTGGACCGTTGATTTCCTTGTGGATTTACCCCTGACAGTCTGATCTTGATCTTTTGCGGAACTTTATCTTTTCTGCCTATCTTTTGCGGGATGCTTCCTAACCGTCGAATCTTATGCGAGATGCTTCCTAACTGTCCATTCTAGAACTAATGTGGATCTGCATTCTGTCTTTGCATATTATACAAAAACTGATCCTCATTCATTAGATCTCATGTAGCTAACTATGCCACCTCATCATCGTGCCATGTCATCACTATCTTCGTCTATGCCACCTCATCATCGTTCCATTTTGTCTTTTCTTTGACTTATGCTATGTTATCTCTGCCATGCTATATTTTGTAATTCATAAGCAACTTTTCCATCACTACCTTATTCTTTCATCATCATTAGGACACCATCATATTCCATGTCATCATATGTGTCATGCCACATCCTCAACTATGCCATGCTATGTCATCACTACCTTAGTCTTTCAATGAGTTTGTCCTGCCATCGTATCCATTGGTTATTCCTTTGTCATTCGTGAACACCTTTGACATCAATGACAACTATATACTCAAATCTACCAACAATTTCTTGACCATCAATCCCTCAACTGGAAGAGTGGAAGTATCATGCTCCTCTTGTGGCATCAACAGAAAAAATCCCTTCACCCAATTTTCATCCCCACATGGTGTGGCTGAAATAGAAGTGTAGGGTGAAGAATTGTTAGCCAAATCCCTGAAATGCTCATCCATCAAGATAATGGATCCACAACTTCCTCCATTAGTTTTCTCAATGACAGTGTGATCATGTGCCTCCTCCAAAATTGTACAACATTTTCCTAGAGGCAACTCATAATCTCTTAAGAACCATGCAAGTGCTTGGTATTCATATTGCTTGACCTCAAACTCCTCAAGCACATGCAAATTATAACTCATCTCATGTGCATGTGTATTGGAGGTATCTAATAGCTGCAAAATAAGTCTTTGTTGATGTTCACATGTCAAGACAATGTCAGTCACAACAACAACTTTATTGCAGAAATAAAATTCTTTACCTCCCAAGGTATTCATTCCAAAGATGTCTCTATCCACCCAATCAATGGATGAATAAGGAATTTTATTTGCTTATCCATATGGAATTTGATCAACCACCTCTTCTGGAGAAGAATATACCATCCATAAGGTTATTTCATAAGGTGTTTCCTTCCAAGCATGCATGTCAAACAACCCTTTATTGATGCAAGCAATTTTAGTACATCCTTAATCCTCTATTTTAGCGATATATTTATCTACCCAATCCATGAGTAGATAATCATCTTTTATTGCTTATTCAATTGGGATTTCCTCAACCATATTTCCCATAGCTAAGAACACTTCATCCTTCCTCTCAATCTCAATGAATGCTTCGCCAATATTTTCTTCCTCATATCTTTTCACAAGCATCTGTAAATCTGCTCCTTCCTAATAGTTGTCCTCCACATGAGGCTCCTTAAACACATCCAAATTAGTTACTACCATGTGCATATGATTATTTTCCATGAAATATGGGGGGTGTAGTACATTCAACTCCCTTTGATGTTGATCAATATACAACCTTGACTCTTGAAGAGCTTCTTGGGTTCTTTTCAAGGAATCGTATCTAGCCTCCCATTCACTATGGAGTCTTTCAGACTCTTGTGTTTCCCTCTCGAATGCAAAATGGTACATTTCATCCACCATGAGGAGATGTTCTCTATCTGATATTAATCTCATATATATCTCCTTCATCTTTTCCATGCCTTCTTTTAATGCCATGCACTCCTCCAGAAATGCTTCTCCTTCCATCTCCCCACTAGAAGCTTTCCAACAACATCTTGACACCAAGGCATTGATGTCAACAAAGTTTTTCATGGCTTCCCTGAGCTTCTTTATGTCCTCCTTTAGTGATCCACTCAAATTATGTGGCTCACCAAGAATATCCTCCACCAAGGTTTCTTCTTCAAATAGCTGACATAAATGACCATTTTTCTTGTGGCATGAATCCACCACATAAAACTCATCCTCAACATACAGGTCAGCCCTTGAATTTTCTGCACACTCACTTCCATGATGTGAAGTGGAAGGTATATTTGAAGGCTGGAATGACATGGGATCTGTAAAAAAAGTAGAAAGCATCTCATGCCTTGTCATTTTAGCTTCATCATGCTGCAAGAGAGTCCAAAATTCTGAACTGTATCCATCCCTTTGCATCAGATTTTCTCCTTCAAATTTCCTAGTTCACATTCAGCTAGTGGGGGATTGTCTTCCACTTCCTTAGGGATTTCAGATGATGACTTGAGATGTGATATTTGGTATTCTTTTGGATCTGATACAAAATATCCCTTCTCACCATTGACAACATCACCTTGCTTTGCACCGATTTTTTGTTCACCAACAGAGAGACTAGGAGTAAATTCATTGCTCTCACAATTGTCCTTCATCTTGTAGTCCTCAGATGCAAGCAAAGTATTTTCCTCCTCCCATGGATCAGATGGTTGCAAGTGTACATGGTTGCTAAAAAATCAGAACTTTTATCATCCATTTTCTTCATCTTCCCATATTTATGTACAGATACTATGGTGGCTTGCTCCTCCACCAAATTTTTCGGTTCACACCCAAGTTGCTTGGACTTGTCTTCTTCTTCCTTATGTGGCTCCTGAGGTGGTTGTAACTCTTAATTTGTATTCCTCTTTTGGATATGATCCAAAATATATATTTCCACCACCATATGAACCCACATCCTTAGCAGTGGTCTGAATATCACTCACAATCAAACTGGAAGTGCATTCATCTTCATTCTCTTCTTGGAGTAATGGGAAACAAGCAGGATCTTCTAAAGCATCTTCTTTTAAACAAATCGAGGTTTCTCCTTCTTGAATGATACTATTATCATTAATTGTGGATAATATTCTTGAATAAAAACCAAAGAATCTTAGAATGCTTGAACATGCTAGTGCATTCGATGACTCTTCACTTTTGGTTCCTTCTTCCTCCTCATTGCTCAAAGAGGTGGAACAACTTAGTTCCTCTATGGATGATTCGCTTCTCTTTAAAGAGTAATCATCTACACTCTTAGGCTCAAATCCAAATATTCAATAAAAATACTCTTTGAAAGGAATGGATTTACAAATCTCTTCTTCCAAGCCAAGATACTATTTGTAGTAGTGGGGAAAATTTTTAGCTGCATCTATCATCTTTGCTAAATCCTTCTGAAGATTAGCCATGGGTAGTTCAACATTGCTTTTTTCGTACTCCATATGGTCATAAAAGTAAATATCCTTGTCTCTTGGAATTTGGAATTTGAAACCCATAATTAACATAGATCACCTCTTCTTCTTCAACAAACTGATCAGAGTCATCATCTTCAACTACTGGCACAACCCTCATGGTTACAACTTGAATTGGTGATCTGAAAAATTAGTCAATAGAGAGAATTATTTCCACATGAGTGGAGGAAATTAATCTGATACCATTGTAATGTTCCCAAGTCTGCTATGCAGACCTAGACACTAACTACTGCTGCAAATTAAATAAAACTTCTGCTATGAACTTGAAACACTCAGTGAAATTTCTGTCTAGGAAAATAAGGTGTTTTTCTGAGAAACTTGCAGGCAGGGGAGAAGGAAATGGAAGCAACCAAAGGTAAATTTTAGACAGTGAATTTCCTCTTCCCTAACACATTTAGATAGGGTGCCATTTAGGTTTCAGAATCCGCTCCGCAGAAACCTACTCCCACGCTTTTGGGCCACCCAACCATGCAACTAGGAATAGTAGTTCAGTCCTTTATACCAGGGGCTTGGGGAAACTGAATATGGATCTGATACAAAGTTATATTATAGTAAACAAATTTTTATGCAATTAAATAACAGATTTGGGAAGTTTAGGACATTGGATCGGAAAACTAGCCCCTTGGACTGCACTCTAGGCTCAAGTTATGGGACTTCCAAACACATGGAGAAGGTTACTAAAACTCAGTTTCAAACATATAATGTGTTCAATATGAATTGAATGAATTCTCAGAAGTGAAACAAATAAAATTCGAAAGGTTTAAGTCTTTCAACTCATTCAAAATCTAAAACTAGTCATTTTTCAATGCATTTCTAGCTAGGGTGTGGAAATGCTTCTCCAAAGTAAATCATATCTATTAAAAACTCTGTAATACTTTAAGAAATTTAATAATACATTATTTCAGAGCATTAATGACTGAATTCAATCTCACAATATTTTCAGATCTTTACTCATTAATTTAGTCTTCATTACAAGGATAGAAAACTAGAATTTGAGGTATACATTGTAATGGAAAACTATTAGAAAATTATAGAAACTTTGGCATGGTTAGGATACTTATATTAGGGACTAATAATAACCTCAATTAATTTTATAGATCCATCAATCTCTCTTCATGACTTCATATTATCAATCTCTCATAAAAGGAGAAAATCTTGAAGATAGCTCTGAGATTCGAATGGAGGAGTGTCCCAATCACTCTAATGTGCCACACTGAAATGGAAATGGCTTCAGAACCTACAATAACACTCCATTAATGGATTTTAGCTGCTCCATATCTCCAATACAACCTGTAATGAGAAGGGAAGAAGAGGGGAGAAGGGAACAAGGGACTTGGGGCACATCACCCAAGAGACCGAGGATCACCACTCAGAAATGAATCTTAAGCTTCAATCAATTACAAAACATACATTAACCAAACTCAATAATGGAGTTGGAAATTCCCTTAAGTATACCTTGGGTGACTTGTTGAGCAATTCCTTCACCTGTTGAACAAGTAACACACTTTTCAATCGTGTTCCTAAGCCATGAGTGGACCTCCTTGATGGGATTAGCAATTTTGGTTTGCAAATGATGTTTCATTTTTGTATAACTTAACCCAAAGTGGAAATTCGACCTCCTTGAGAAAAATATCAAGTATGAATCTTAGTAAATGTTTCCATAGTTGTATCCTTCAATCCAAAATAGAAACTGCACCCTCCTTGAGTAATTAGCAAGTTTGTGCATAAGGTAATCTTTCCTTGCTTTTCATCCTTGCACCAAATTGTAAACTAATTTGGATAGTTTCTATCTTTTCTATGACATGTTTCTTTTTCCTTCTTTTGCATTTTTTCCATTTTTCCATCCTAGGCAAGTTGCCTAATGCACCCTCCTTCCTTGACAACTCATTTCCACCATTAATTATTTTTCATAATAATTAACTAGTTACAAATAACATGAATTTACAAATTACATGCCTCCATAGTTTTAAAGAATCAAAATTCCTGGGAATCATTAATTAATTCAATGCTTAACCCCTAGACACTTTACAAGTTCAACACTTTCAAGGTGCCTTCAAGGGAGGGACATGACACATGGTAAGGTCCAAACATCCCTAGTGTTGTAACCTAGAGCTCTGATACCACTTGTAACATACCCAGCCGAGGTCACTTGGGAAGGAAGTGTATAGGTTCTCTCTCCTAAGGTAGAGAGGGATGAGATAAATTTTAGCACAAGGGATAAGCTCACTTAATCAAATCTTCTCTATGGTCAATATTTTAAACTTTCCTATCTAACTAGCTTGGCTAATACAACTAGGAATTTAACCAGCTAGTTTCATGACTAGTTCTACATAAACTATCAGAAGAAAATCCAAATGAAAAATCATATATGGATTAATTGAAAATATTATATGGATTTTAAGAGATATCAGTCCTAATTATTTCAATTCTGTAATCATTGATCTCCTAATACTATATCTTCAGTAATAAAAAGAAACTCTACTAGTATAGGAAAATTGTACATAGTTTCATATCATAAATTGAAATAACAAGCATCTTCTTTTAACCCATGCATGACCTGATATGGGGCTTTCATGTTTAGCCACATGACAGTCCATATCATCCCTGATTAACTAAATAAAAATAGCTAAAAAATGATACAATTTATTTATGATCAAATCCCATTAATTGTGCTAGAATTAAGAATTCATAACATAGAAAATATTGACCATTTTATTTTCCATAGATCAGATTTAAATCCTAAGAGTAAAACTAACACATAAAAATCATAATTATCCATAATTCTACTCTTATATCATATCCCATATCTAGAATTACATTTACAATTTACAGTGCACATACTAGCATAAAGAAGTATAGTTTCACCGGGAAGGTGCTAATCTACAACTGGACTAGTATATGATAAATCTACCTTTAACATCAAAATTAAATAAGAACATGAATCCTTCCTAATACATCATAATATTCAGGAATATCAAATAAAAGGTTAAATAAATTATCTTAATATGTGCAACTGACAGCGACACGACAACTTTCCTTTTAGACTATGACCTTTACTTGGTGTGTGTTTTCCCACTGAAAGATCCCCCTGAGATGAGGTTTTGGAATCCCGCACTAAAATGTATCTTCTATGATTATACTAATGGTTGATATACTTCCTTTCTTTGAATTATCCCCCTCTCCTAGAAGGAAAGATATGTTTTTTTCTTGAGATTTCCCCCTCTCCCAGAACGTCGCCTATAACCTACAAGGTCACTTTCTTAATTCGAATCCCCACTGGAGCATTTGAAAATTGAGAGCACTAGCCCTAAACACCTTTTTTGGGATTTCACCCCTCTCCCTCAGGTACTAGCGCAACCAGGAAGAGAAATCCACACATGATTCCCCCCCCTCTCATTGGATGATCTCTTAGAACAACTCTTTTGACCACCCAGGTCAAGACACAAATTTGAACCCCCACTAGAGCATTCGAAAGCAAGGAGAAATATTGTCCTCCTGATCTCGCAAGTTCAACCCCTACTAGATCATTCACTTCACGGGGAGGAAACAACCATGGACCACCTCTTAATTCCTACTAGGGAATCTAGAAAACAAAAACATTGATCTCTCGGATCATTTGAAAGAACCAATGTAAAAAACCATGCAAGTATCGACCACTTATCTCTTGGAAATTCACTATTTTCCCAGAGCCTTGTTCTAGTACACTCCTAGACTTGCACAACAATGAATGAATGAATTCTTAGAGAAATTTGAATCCCTTTCTCGTAACTTGAATTTCCTTCAAGAGTCTGACTCTAGACGATTAACGAAGGACTCCCAAATCATTGGGGCTTCCTAACAACCACTCACTGACTCATTCAAGTCTTCATTGAGGCACTTAAATTCAATGATACTAACTCTAAAACATTGACAGAGACACTTTCCATGCATGGATAATTTGAATTCATCGATTTAGCTCCAAAAAACCCCTTGACTAACTCTTAACTACCCCTAAATTACTCCCATGCACTAAAGATAACTCGAATTGATATTATTAACTGAATATTACTGACTTTAACCCAAAAAGACATATTAATTAACTGAAGCCAACTTCAATTATCCAACTAACTCTAACCGGTTGTCAGTTACACTAGTGTAACTAGAGACTGACTCACATTAACTGATTATAACTCAGTTAAACTAAAACTAACTCAAATTAACAAAATATAACATTTAATTTAAACTAACTCTGATTAACTGATTGTAATTCCATTAAACTTAATTTAACTGACATTAACTCAATATTAACTGAAATTAATTGGCAGTAAATCAACTTAACTTAATTTAACTAAAATTAACTGGCATTAATTAAATTTAGGTGCATTACTTGACCATAAGTAGTCAATTAGGCGCATATCTCATGTGTGAAGTGGATGTGGGCCCCACCAGCATCTAGATGAGGAATATTCTCACCTAGGGGGCGCAGATTCTGCATGCAAGTGCATGCATAACATTAATTGTGGGTTTTAGGACCCCTATAGTCCAAAATTCATAAAATTAGGTGGGCAAGAGTATTGTTAGGGGAGGATACAACTCCTAACCCAAACCCCTTCTCATATGGCATTCCAGAACCCCCCAGCAACATTGTTGTCATGTTGTGCCATTATCAATTTTAAAAATAATAATAATAATAATTAAATATAAATAATAATACTAATTATTGCAATTAAAATAAAATCCATATCATCAGGTGTCCATGGTCCTGGCATCTAGTTCCAACTAACAAGGAAAAATAAACAAATGTATGGGGCTTACCTTCAAGATATTACAATAATCTATTATTATATGTTAGTGCATACTAGCCATGAGCCCACTAATGTATAATTAAAGTATTCCCTAAGGAATGGTTACAAAAGAATGTAGCAAATATGAGCGCATGTCCATGTAATTAATTGATAATTTTTTATTTATATTTAAATTTATAAATAGTTGGAATTATCCATTCATTGATAATAAAAAAATATTATATTCTTCCATGATGATACCAATGGTGACTTGGAGAGATCAAAGGGTATAACCATTGTTTATCCTATATGTTGTTTATTACATCTTTAAATGTTAACAATTTTTATTTATTTATTGAACCTCTATTCATTTATTATGTATATATAGAGTGAGGATGAAGGGTTCAAAGATAAAGAATGTGACAACAATGCAATCAACTTCTAATGTCAATTTATTTCATTTCATTGTATGTATACATGTTTTTTCATGCATTGTTTAATAAAGAGTTGACATTTGCATGGGGTGGTAGTGTACAACATTTTTACGAGCTAAAAATTTATATTGTTATTTTACAATAAAATTTAAAATTTCATAATTACAATTATATAAACATGGTTTTTTTCTACCATGATTTGAAATCAACTAAAACTTAGTGTGGTTAAATTTCGTAATCGTTTTTATGGATACATTGTTTTTTACTCTCAAAATATGGAATTTCATTGAATGTTAATGGAGCATTGTGTTTATATATGCATGCATGATTATTTCTCTTGTGATTAGTACATTATAAAATAGCCTTACAACAATTATTAATCTCATTAATATTTAAGTAATATAAAAATAATTAATAAGTTCAATTTTTATTAAATTATTAATAATAATAATTAATATAATTAATGAATAATAATAATCAAATCATCAATAATAATTATATTCTTTTGTTTTGACGATAGAATGTAGTTTTGCAACACTAAAAATATGCTAACACGATGCAAAATAAATAATGATGACGCATAGTTGATATTAAGAGGATGTATAAGTGATGCAATACAATATTGATACGAATAATAACAATGCATGATGTGCAAAATTGGTGTAATTTGACCCTAATAAGATAAGATGTGACCATGAAGCAAAATGACTAAAAATATCGCTAACAAGATGCAAATACGATGCTATCATGAAGCAAAAACACGCTTCTAACACAAACATAATGCAAAAGTGACTATTTTTTTTAGTTGTAGTAGCATATGATACAAGAGGATGCTAGACGATGTAGGAAATATTTATGTCTCATGTTCTTCATCTCCAATAGGAGTGCACATTGAAAATTATGACATTGCTTTGGCATTGCTTCAATAAAAAGATGATGGACCACACAATGACCCTATAGCGTCATATGTTGCATCATCTAGACCTAAAACAATTATCTTAAAAAAACACTGGGAGTCTATACTATAACTTAGGTGATGCCTCCAAAAGCGATCCATGTCCCAAAAGATCTTACAGATAAAGATCTAATTTCCTTCAAGACAAGACTTGTATCAGATATTTAATACAAAACATTGAGTTGACTTTAATCATGACACCACAACTTCACAATGTTGGAATGTGTAAGATGTCTAGTGTGATATATCATATGTTTTACCAAGTAAAGAAAGGCATAATTGTCTATATCTTATGTAAAAGGAGTTATCCCACATGCATCATAGTGAAATATTCTTTTGTTATTATTCATTATATAAGGAGACAAAAAATCATTTATCCCACATGTATTATGGGATGTAATTATTCCATCCCTCCAACTATATAATAGAGATGAGCGAGACCCTTTTAGGTATGTTGTGTATTATATTGAATGTTATTGTAAACTTGTGATAAGCATATGTGGAGTAGAGCTCAAGTGTAATAGTGTATATTTTTGAACAATAAGAAGACAATACCTTCCCATGGATGTTTCCCCATTTGGGGTTTTACCATGTATATTTGTCTCTTGCTTACTACTTTGATTATATGGTGCTTGTATGGATAGAAGGCTAGACTAGTATATTATTGTTATTGATTTACTTGTTAATACATGTATTATTCTACTTTTACTGCATATTTCTCAATATTCTAACATGGTATCAAACCTGGTTACTATGGTCTACCTTCTTCGATAATTTTTTGAATTTTTTTTACAAGCACTAGGTTATTCAAAAAATGGGACCACCATATTTTGTAGAGTTAGCATTAGATGTATCAAACCCTTGTGGTTTTTTCTTTAGATCTAGGAATTTGCTACATGTCAAACCCTAACCCTAACCATTAATTTTTAGAATTTTCTCAAGTTTCTCTTGATTTTTTTTGTAGATATAAGTTGGAATCCGTTGTATACTAGCGTGTTCTTGAGGATCTATCTTTCTTGCAACATATATGGCTGTTTGTTTGTCTATGGTTGTGTTTTTTCGTAGGTTTCCATACAAGAAGACGACTGCTTCTGCAACTTTCATTTTCTGGCAACTTATTTCCCCCACATGCCTTTTGGTCATAGGAAGTGAGTACACACATCACTTTTGGTCATAGAAACTACATACACATGCACCCTCCCCACAAACAAATTGCATGGGCCCTATTTTTTGACAAAGAATTTCTCGAAACTTGTTTTTGTTCGTTGTTTATGTTGTAGGTTCACATATCTGTGAGTAAGTTGTTGATGAGTTCAGTCATTAATGAGAAATTTATAGTTTTATTCACTTTTATTCTAGATCTTGGATTTTGTCTTGTTGCATTAAGGTTCAGTTTCTTGCTTCATCATTATGAGTTATGAAGTACATTATGTTCTTGAATTAGTTGGTACTAACTATCTCTCTTGGAAGAGAAAGATGATTGGCATTCTTAGGAATAAGAATCCATTGCTCTTAGTTAAAGCTGAACAAAAGAAACCTATCGATGCTAAAGACTTGGCTATATGGGAAGATCGATGTGATCAAGCAATATGACTCATTGAACAAACGATTTTAGATAGTTTACAAGAACATATTGAGGCTGAGGATAACCCGGTTGAGGAATGGAATAACTTTAGATTTCTATTTGATAAAAGTGATGATGTTTCTGCTTACTATCTTGAAAAGAAAATACATGATTTGGACCCTAATGTTTTAATAAAATAGGTTTATTTCTTGTCGTAATTAAAGCTTATAATGAAAATTTAAATAATGGTGGTAGCGATTACAAGAAAAATGATAATGCCCTTATATTCTTGTAGAGAAAAAGTTAACTCATTCATTTGATATGTTCAGTCAAACTAGGAATAGATCCATTGAAATGCCTTAAGGTACTATGAAACTAACTTTTGAATATTTTTGTAAAGGTTTGATATGTGAGAGATAGATTAATTGCTTCTCATCGATTATCTAATAGTAAAGCTCTAATGGCACATAGTAAAAAGAATCATAAAAGATTTTTTAATAAAAACCCTAAGTCAAATTCTAAAGGATCAACCTCACTCTTATAATGACTATAATCCTTCTAACATGGTAGAAAGTGTATAATCCTTGTAAGTATTGTGGAAAATCCAACCACCTTGAAAAGACTTTCTTTAAACGGAGACATGAACTTGCTAAATCCAAGAACAAATTCTCCGATGAATAGTCAATTGCCTTGTGCTTCTATTCCGTTCATAAACCTAGCAAATCTTCTTCTTTTGTGGAATGGATAATAGATTATGGTGCTTCTAATCATATGACTAGTACAACTTCATTATTTACATCTTATGACACTAATAAGCGGACATGACAGAAAGTTTCAATAAGTGATGGTAAATATCTTTCAGTAGTAGGATCTGGTAATGTTAACATTCCTAATGGTACATTGGAAGATGTTTTTCATTTTCAAGGCATGCACGTCAATTTACTTTATTATTATCGTGCTTTTCAAAAAGGTTATAAATTGAATCTTTTCCAGATAATATGTTTTAAAAGATATCAAACATAACGTCAAATTCGTTTCTTCAGGTCATATTGATCATGATGTTGGTATATATATAAGTTTACAGGTTTTAATCCATGTAAAAATAAACATTTTTATTCATTTGATGCTCATGTTGATGAACAAATAAAATAATGGCATGAAATATTAGGTCACTTGATGTATGGAAAAATGCAAATGCTATCTAAAATGGTACTTGGATTACTTTCATTTTTTTCTACTAAAGGTGTTTGTGAAGGTTGTGTGCTTGGTAAGCATCATAAGAAAATGTTTGAAAAAGGTAAAGTTTGGTGTGTTAAAGAACCACTGCAACTAATTCATAGTGATATATGTGGTCCTCTTGAAACTTATTTGTCTCATGCAAACTATTTTCTTACTTTTATTGATGATTTTAGTAGAAAATCTTAGGTTATTTTTTGAAGCATAAAAGTGAAACCTTTTGTATATTTCAAGATTTTAAATCCATGATTGAAAATGAATATGGTAAAAGTATTAATACTTTGAGAACTAACAATGGGGGGAATTCACTAAAAATGAATTTAATGCATATTTATCTAAGAATGGCATTCAACATCAAAATATTGTCCCTTATACACCTCAACAAAACACAGTATCTCAAAGAAGAATAGGACTTTGGTTGAAATGGATATATGTATGCTTTATTCTAAAGAATTACATAAACATTTTTGGGCTGAAGATATTTGTTGTGATAACTATATTTTGAATAGAGCCCCTACTAAAGCAGTTTTACAAGTTATTATGAAAGAAAAATGGAATGAAAGAAAACCCAATATTAGTACCTTTAAAATATTTGGCAATAAATGTTGGGCACATATCCGGGATAACAAATTTAAAAAGTTAGATCCCAAGTATCAAAAATTTATTTTCATTGGTTATTGTGAGGATTCCAAATCGTACAGGTTGTTCGATCCATCTACCCAAGGTGTTGTCATACAGTGAGATGTTCAATTCAATAAAGTCTCTCCTCCTCTTGAGTCTTCTGAACATGTTATCCCTTCCTCTACTTTTGTTCCTAACCTTGATCTTAGTTCACCTTCTTCAAGTGATCCACCTAAATGTTTCAAAGATACTAGAGTGGTTCCTACCACTACTTCTCTTTCTATTTGGGATTGAAAAACTCTTGAATCCGCAGGTTATGAGATTGGTATTCCTTCCAATACTTGTCAAACTAGATCCTAATTTTCTCTTATGACTAAAGTATTGGCCACATATCCTCCCTATACATATGATCAATCTGAAGATAAACCTGAATGGGAGAAATCCATGACTATTGAGTATAATTCGTTAATGAAGAACAAGACTTAGACTCGTGTTCCCCTTCCTCCTAGAAAGAATTTTGTTGGATGTAAATGGATTTATAAAACAAAGTTTACTACAAAAGGGTAGATTGGAAAACATAAATATCAGTTAGTAGCAAAAGGTTTTTCTCAACAAGAAGGTATAAACTATATTGAAACTTTTTCTCTAATTGCTAAAATGAACACAATAAGAACCATACTTTCTCTTGTTGCATATTATCAAAGGGAAAGAAAAAAATGGATTTCAAGAGGATTTTTGAATGATGATCTTTATGAAGACATTTATATCCAAATTAAACAAGACTTTATATGGTATTAAACTGGCACCTAGAGCTAAGTATGAAAAAATTGATACTTTCTTCTGGAAGAATGGTTTTAAGTTGTGTATATTTGATCCAAGTATGTATGTTAAGATCTGTGATGATGATGTATTCATTGTGGTACTTTGTATGGGTGGGTTTATCCTTACTAGCAGCCAATTTGGATTTATACAAGAACTGAAGAATAATCTTAAGCATCAATTTGAAATGACAAATTTAGGCATATTGCATTATTTTTTGGGTCTTCAGATTTTGTGTATGATGATATATTCTTTTCTTATCCTAATTATGCAACAGATTTACCTTCTGAGTTTCATATGAGTGCTTGTAAGCCTTTTCCTACAATATTCCAACCCAATGTGATACTCCTCTTCTTGATGGCACTTCATATCATCAGCTTGTGGGTACTTTGATATAATTGACACATAGCATGCTTGATTTCTCTTTTTTAGTCATCATGGTTTCAATTTTTATTCAAAATCCTCATGAAATTCATTAGAAAGAAACAAAGAGAATTCTCAAATATTTACAAGGAACATTGTATTATGGTGTTTTCTATTCTAATAGGGTGATAGTTTCACTTCTTAGTTATACAGATTCTAATTGGGTAGGGGATGATTTAGATAGAAGGTCTACTGCAAGGAACATATTTCATCTTGGTTCATGTTTGATTTCATGGTCCAATAAGAATTTGAGAAATCTTTCTCTTTCCTCTTATGAAGCAGAGTATAGGGAAGTTTTAAGAAGCAACTACGGAAGCAATGTGTATTCAACATGTTCTTACGAAGCTCGAATTGGTTCAAAAGTATCCTTTTGAATTAATATGTGACAATCATAGTGCAATTCATTTTTCACACAATTCAGTATGTCACACCAAGACTAAACAAATTTACCTTTATACTCATTATATTCGAGATATTGTTGCGAATGGTGTTATTTCTTTGGAGTATTGTCCCATAAAACAACAAGCAATCGATATTTTCACAAAGTCAATGAAAAAAGAAAAGTTTGTTAGGAATGCGATAAATTTTCATCAAGGGGGAATGCCAATGTAATTCAATGTTCCTCCATATATGTGTTCTTATCCCTAGTCATCATTAAGGGGGAGTGTTGGAATGTGTAATGATGTCTAGTGTGATTTTGTAAGATATTATGATGTCTTATCTAGCAAAGGAAGGAATAATTGTCTCTATCTTATGTAAAATGAGTTATCCCACATGAATAAAGGAGAAATATTCTCCTATTACCATTCATTATATAAGGAGTTGGAGAATCATATATCCCACATATATTATGGGATGTAATTATTCCATACCTCTAGCTATATAATAGTGGTGAAAGAGACCATTTTGGTATGTTGTGTATTATATTGAATGTTATTTTAAAGTTTTAATAAGCATATGTGGAGTGGATCCTATAGTTTGAGATTGAATATTTCTAAAAAATAAGAATATAATACATTCTCATGGATGTTTCCCCGGTTGGGGTTTTACCATGTATATCCGGTGTATCCTTCTAGTAGATTATTTCTATTGATTTACTTGTCAGTACATGTATTGTTGTATGTTTACTATGTATTTCACAATATTCTAACACAAAATGTGATAGTGATTCCTCCAAAGTGATCCACATTCCAAATTATCCTACACATGCATCTCCTATTTCATACAAGACACGACTTGCACTTGATCTCCAATATAAAGGTATATGTATCGATAATGAAAATGACACTTATATCTACTACTGTAGAAGGTAAACAAAATTTTGAGTAAAAATACCCAAGTTCCCTTTGGGGGATGATACCTCCTTTTCCCTAACTATGATGAAACCTCCCTTGAAGTTGTAGGGTTGAATCATCAATGTCGATGTCCTAATATGAACACACAAGCTTTCAAGGTTAGAACCAATCTAATCATTAGAAGTCCCTATAGAGATAAATATTACAGGTGTGATCACCCCATGCGCATGAGATAATTGGAAGAGATATAGTTCAAAAAATTGAGTGGGTACCTTCAAGAGAATTTTAATATAGAATATTCCAAAAAATTTTACAAAGAGGAGTGAAAGGGTATAGACAAGCAAGGAAATGACCTCAAGGAATAAGTGTGCATTAGGTAATCATTAGAGGGTTCGAGTCATACAAAACATTGGTACCACACATGTTGACTATATATTATTGGTTTGTTAAAACTCTGAAATATTCTTAGGCCCAAATCATCTATATGTTACACAAGGCATGGAACACAAACCTAGAACCCTCCTAGGAACTTGTGGTACACTTTCCATCAATACACTAGTAGGATTAAGGAATTTGGTCTCATTTTGACTCCATTAATAGAAACCCAAAATGATATTGGGTTGTCATAGACCGTAACAAAGCATCCTAAGTGATTTATGGACCCAATCGAGGTTTTGAACCCCCAAGTAAACTGAGTTAGGAAAAATCACCAAACAAGTGCCCCAAGGCTCAAAGTGAACAAAATCAGTAACAAGGATTTGAGAAACAAGGAAATAAGGCATCCAAGGATCCCACTTAATCATTATAAATACCTAAGAGGTCACACATCTAGGATAAAGTAGGGTCAAGTCTAGGAAGGTGGTCCATCATAAAATAACAATATTGAGAAGTATGGCATCATGATTGTGTGAATCGCATATAAACGTCGTACATAAGTAGATCGCACATTGTACCTCTTGATGGGTAGGCACATGTGAGTACTCAAGTTTGACTTGCATATGTTACACTAATCATTTCCCACCTATCCTTCCATATATTTCATGCACCCCTTGCTCTTAGCACAAGTCATTTAAAATTCTCTCATTATTCTCCTTGTTTCCCCTCACTATATTGTATCCACCCGCCAAATCCCCCATAATTATTAATACAGTGGTTGTATTGGTCCTATTAATCACCCTCCATCTCCTCCTTGGGTAAAGTAAACAATGTATCTTAAGCTATGATTAGTGTTTTTCCAATTTCCACCTTCATCTTATGGTATTGATTATTCACAAATGTCTAAAGTTATGGAGTCCTCCCCCTTCCTTTCCATCAATATGCTAGTAGGGTTAAGGAAGTTTGTCTCATTTTTACTCCCTTAAAAGAAATCCGAAATGAGATTGGGATGTTGTGGACTATAATGAAGCATCCTAAGTGATTTATGGACATAATTAGGGTTTTGAACCCCCAACCAAACCCATAAAGTTAGGAAATGTCCCAAGGTTCAAAGTGAATGAATTCAATGACAAGGGTTAGATACCAATGAAAATAAGGAATCCAAGTATCCCACTTAATTGTACCTAAGAGGCCACGAATTTAGGATAAATTAGGGTGAACTATAGGAAGTTGGTACATCACAAAATAACAATCGTGTGAAGTATTGCAAAATAATTGGGAAATTCATCTATAAATGAAGTACATAAGTGGGGTAAACATTGTATCTCTCAATGTATAGGCACATGTGAGTACTCAATATTGAATCACATATGTTTCTCCCCGCATAACATTCCCTACATTTTATATGGCTCTTTCACCTAACGCTAGTCATTTAGACTTCTCTTATTCTTCTCCTCATTCCCACTCACTATATTGTATCCACCCACCACATCCCCCATATTAATGAGTACAAAGATTGTATTTCCCCTTATAAGACTCCATCTCCTCCTTTGAATGTGAAGAAAACAATGTCTCTCAAAGTCCCATGATCATTTATACAATTTCCACCATCATATTATGATATCGATGGTGAACACATGTCTATATTTATGGATTCCTCTCATTTCCTCTATTCATTGACGTTTACAATGCAATACAAATTCATCTTCCTTACTTTCCATCAATACACTAATAGGGTTATGGAAGTTTGTCTCATTTTGACTCCAATAATAGCAACCCAAAGTAATATTGTGTTGTCATGAACCATAATGAAGCATCCAAAGTAATTTGTGGAACCAAACAAGGTTTTGAACCTCCAACAAAACCCATAAAGTTAGGAAAATGCCTCAAACAAGTGCCTCAAGGATCAAAGTGAAAAAAATAAATGACAAGGGTTAGATACCAAGGGAAATAAGGAATCCAAGGATCCCATCTAATCGTTAAACATACCTAAGAGGTCACACATATAGGATAAAGTATGGGGAACTATAGAAAGGCGATCCATCACAAAATAATAATCCTGAGAAGTATTGCATCATGATCAGGAAAGTCACATATAAATGCAGTACATAAGTGGACCACACATTGTACCTCTCAATACGTAGGCACATGTAAGTACTCAAATTTGAACTGCATATGCTCCACTCATCCTTCCCCAACTAACCTTTCCTATATTTCATATGCCCTTTTCTCTTAACACCATTTATTTAGACTTCTCTCAATCTTATCCTCAATGCCACTCTTTGTAGATTGTACCCATCCATATTAGAGAAAATTTGGGTCTAAAATGGGCCCCCTAAGGAAAATAATATAAAATATCATGTCACACTAAGTTAAAGGTGTTATCTAGTGAAGGTCAACATATACTATGTCATTAATGGCAGTTGACAAGTATGTTGGGTTAGTGTAGGGTTAAGATATGACAGTTGAAAATAAGAATGAAAGGTTTGAATTCTTGTGCACACACAATAAATGATATAGTTGTAAATTTTTTATATTTATATTATAATTTTTTTTTATAAATGTTCCACTACTTTTTATATATTTAATAAAATCTAAAACTTAAAAAAAAACTGAAATTATAGTGAACAAATATAATTACAATAATATTAAAAATAAACAATCACTATTTTTTTTTATTATCACTACTTCTAGTCCTTTAAAATATAAATATCACATTAATTAATATGGTAACGAAGTAATTTTGAATTAATAAAAACATTTATATAATGAATATTTTAAAAATAAAAATAAATAATATTTGAAAAGTATCTTAAATAAGAAAATAAGAAAGAAAGCAAGAAAATAAACTTTCGTTATTTTTGCGATAACTTTCTCTCCCAAAATTGAAATTGAGAACTCTTAGTACCATTAGAAAGGCCTCAACGATAGCTATAACTTTCGTGTTTTGAGTTCTCTAATATTCCTCACTGATTTTTGGGGGCGAGAATTTTAGTACCATGGTACTAAAATTCTTGTCCATGTGAATCAGTGTAGAATATTGAAAAACTCAAAGTAAAAAAAAATTGTAGCTCCCATCATGGCCTTTCCAATCGTACCAAGAACGCCAAATCCTGTGTTAAGGAGAGAAAGTTATCACAAAAATAGCGAAAGATTATCTTCTCTCTTTCCTATTTTCTTATTCATGATAATTTTTTAAATATTATTTATTTTTATTTTTAAAAGATTAATTAAATAAATGTTTTTATTATTTCAAAATTACTCCAATATCATCTTAATTAATTTGAGAATTTAATTTTAAAGGTATTGGAAGTAGTGTTAATATAAAATACTATATATTTGTTATTTCAAGTATATTTATCATATTTTGATATGAACTTTTCAAGATCTTACTCAAGGTGAGGTTTATATGAAGTTGTCTATTGTCAAATAAAATTATGGCACACAAGTACCATTGACTTCTATATGTCCAACTCAACCATAATGGTTGACCAAAATTATTGATTCTATTGGTTTGATAAATCCAACACATCCATGGTACATTTCTTTATAAGGCTCATTTTAGACCTCAAATTTCTTGTAATTCCCCATCCCCCATGTCAATGAGTACATGGGTCATATTTCCACTTAACTTATCATACCCTATATCAATGAGTATAGTTGTCATATTTGTCAGAATAATCAACCCATAGTTAGCTACCTTAGACATTAATTAATTCATTTTTGTCTTATTTGCCTAGTTTCCATATTCCACCTTATGCAAGTTGTCATCTACACATCCATAGTGGTCAAACTTGCTAATTTTGAGTCATGGAGAGCTTGGGAAACCTCCTGGAATCAAATCTGTTTTATTCTTGGCCTCCCTAGTGCATGTCTTCTTTTCCTGCTTTATTGCCTGCTTTTTCAGTGTTTTAAGGCAAATGGGAAAGCTTGACTAGGTGAAGTTAACTTGTTTTTTTGTCCTCCACGTCCTCCACTCTTTTCTCCTATGAAAAGCATGTATGAGTTGTCCTTCCATCCACTATTAGCTTTCCTAATTGATTTTTCCAATCCGTGAGCTCCTAGACAGTTTTGGAAACTACTTTATGCACCTATGGGGGATTTGCTTAGATTTAGTAAGCCTGATTTTGACTAGATTCGAATGGCATATTCATGCATTTGAATCCCTCATGTAATTATTTTTTGTGGCAGCCTATGACTTCACAGGGTTGGCTATTGTACACTTATTCAATACAGTTTAGTGTTCAGCTCCATATCTAGTCTCTTTTGTGAGTAATTTTGCATGTGTAATTGGCAATTGTTGTGAGTGTAATTGTTCTAACACTGGGTTCAATTTCCACATGGTATCAAAGCCTTTGTAGATCAATTTCTCTCCTTCCAATTTGTTTTGCAGGTTCGACATCATTGACTGGGAGCATTCTGCTGACTGACGAGACAATTTCTGAGCTATGGATCAATCTCAGAAGATCATCTTGACTCCATTTAATTTCTTTGAATGGAAAGAAGAGATGGAGATATTGTTGAGAGCGAAAGGCCTCTACAGAGTGACTATGGTAACAGAAGCAGAGCCCAATGCAGCTGTAGAGAAGATAAAATGGCACAACAGGAGGGATGAGGCCTATGGTCTCCTATGTCTGAGCATATCCAGAGACCTCCTTTTCCATCTTGATGGATTGACATCACTGAATGAAGTATGGGAGAAGCTTGTTGATCTTTTTGGAAATACAGATGAGATGAGGGGACATCAAATTGAAAATGAATTGATCTCCCTGAGTCCCAATAGCTTTGAATCCCTGCAACTCTATTTTTCCAAGTTCAAAGCACTTGTTTTGCAACTAAAACAATGTGGGATCGAAAAGAAGGATGATCAGTTGGTCTTGGCCATACTCTCGAAGCTTGGCCCTGACTATTCAGTGTTTGTTTTGACCTTCTATTCCACAAAGTTGACAGCTCGAGCCTGGAAGATGCCTAGCCTTGCAGATTTCATGGAATCTCTCACACAAGAACAAGATAAATTGGTGATGATGGGAACCATCAAACCATCCAAAGACCAAGATCTGGTTGCTGGAGACTCGAGGGTGGATTCAAAAAGCAAAAAGAAAGCTAAAAAGCCACCTGAGCAAAAGAGAGACAAGAACAAGTCTCCGGAGGAGCCTCAAGGTTCCAAGAAGAACTACCAGAAGAAGAAGAACAAAAATATTGTGCATATGTAGGTATTCAGATGCAACATTCTATGGAAAGAATGGTGTTGCTGAGAGGAAGAACATATCACTAAAAGAGATGGCAACCTGCATGATGGAGGCTAAGACTTTGCCACCAAAGTACTGGGCCGAAGCTATAAACTGTGCAGCCTATATCCAGAATAGGGTGCCTCNGAAGAAAATAGACATGCTGACCCAACTCCTAGAGAAGAATGCCATCTCCCTTCCAGACAGCTCAAAGAAGAGGGAAGGAGGATCAAGTTCAGAAGACAGAGAGAGAGTTCATGCATTGGTTGTTGGCACATCAAGCTCACCTANACAGCTTTATGGTATGACTCTTTTCGAATCATGGAGTGGGCACAAGCCAGATGTGACCCATTTCAGGATTTTTGGCTCAAGGGCTTGGGCTAGAATTCCAACAGAAAAGAGAAAGGCTTTNTATCGAAAGGTCCACAAATAGTACTGGGAGATTACTCTCTCACTGAAAGTTTGGGAAAAGGGAGGATTGATCTTGATCATGGTAATTTCAGCAATGTGTTGTATGTTCCAGGTATTGCCTCTAACCTCTTATCAGTGTATCAGATGACCCACACAGGGTCTCCAAAGAAGGTCATATTCTCCCCTGATGAAGTTGAGATCACAGAGATCTCAAGTGGTAAAGTCATTGAAAAGGAGTTGCAAATCATACTTCGAAGGTATACATGTTCTCACACTTCCTACCCTACTCAAACCCCTCTTCTCTTATGATTCATGCTAATGAGGCAAGCAAGCTTTGGCATGAAATATTTGGCCACCTAAATTACAAGTATATTTCTGATCTTAGTGAAAAATAAATGGTCATAGNGTAGAATCAAACCCACAGACATATGAAGATGCAGCAAAAGATCCAAGATGGCAAGCAGCCATGAAGGAAGAGTTCAGCTCACTCCAGAAGAGCAACACTTGGGAGCTGGTTGATCTTCCCCCAGAGAGGAAGCTATTTCAGTGTAAGTGGGTGTACAAGACCAAATTTGTTGCTGATGGTTCACCTCTGAAGTACAAGGCTATATTGGTATCCAAGGGATACTCACATGTCCATGGCATAGACTACAATGAGACCTTTGCACCAGTGGCAAAGATGGACTCCATCAGGCTAGCCTTAGCCATTGCAACTTCAAAGCAATGGGAAGTACATCACATGGATGTGAAGTGTGCTTTCCTGAATGGAGATATCACTGAAGAGATATACATGTAGCAGTCTCAAGGATTTGCTACTAACCCATCTCTTGTGTGCAGGCTAAAGAAGTCATTGTATGGGCTTAAGCAAGCCCCCAGGGCTTGGTATGCCAAGATTGATAGCTTTCTGCTATCACTAAATTTTGTTCGATGCAAATCAGATCCAACTGTCTATTTGAAGTTGATTAATGGTTCATTAATGATCATTGTTTTATATGTTGATGACCTTCTCATTACAGGAAGCTCAAAGGATGAAATTGCTTCCTTGAAGGATGCAATGAACCATGCCTTCTCCATGACAGATCTGGGGCTATTGAGTCAATTCTTGGGGCTTGAGATTGCTCGAACCAAAGATGGAATCAAAGTGCATCAGTCCAAGTATGCCTTGGATTTTTTGAACAAATTCAAGATGAAGGATTGCAAGCCAAGCAAAACTCCTTTCCTTTCAGGATTGAAGCTTGAAGAAGCTGATTCTTCACCTATGGTAAACAATACACTGTATAGGCAATTGATTGGATGTTTGTTGTATCTTACACATACTAGACCTGATATTTCTTATGCAGTAAGTGTGGCTTCTAGATACATGGATCAGCCTCATGAGATCCATTGGAAAGCAGCCAAAAGGATCCTTAACTTTGTTCAGGGAACAAGGACACATGGGATCTTCTATAAAGCTAAATCTGATCTTGATTTGATTGGGTTTACTGACAGTGATTGGGAAGGTGACAGCACAGATCGAAAGTCAACATCAGGATATGTGTTCATGCTTGTAGAAGGGCCAATCATCTAGTCAAGCAAGAAACAGAGTACCATTGCACTCTCATTTGCAGAAGCAGAGTACAGAGGAGTTGTAAATGCAGCAACTCAATGTTTATGGTTGCAGGGGTTACTTGGATAATGTGGCTTCGAATCAGAATACTCAACTACTATCTACTGTGATAATTAGAGTACCATTCGAATCTGCAATGATCCATTTCAGAAGCAGAGAACCAAACACATTGAGATCCATATGCACTACATCAGACAGCTTGTGCATGATGGCACCATTCACCTACTCGTATGTTCATCTTCAGAACAAGTAGCTGATATCTTCACCAAATTTTTTTGTGAGAAGACATTCAGCAATCTCAAATCACTACTGGGGATTGCTGATCATGCTGTGAAGCATGAATGATGACAAGATTTCCAAATTTTGTTTTACAGTCCATGTTTAAGGGAGGATTTTTCCCACTGGGTTTTTGCCTCTTTCCTTGGTTAAATGGACATGCAGTATGTAAAGGGTGACTAATCCTTGTTGCTAGGCCCTATAATTTTCTGATATTTTAGTCATAAGTCAGGCTTAAGGGGGGGGTGTTAGAATAATCAACCCATAGTTAGCTACCTTAGACATTAATTAATCCATTTTTGTCTTATTTTCCTAGTTTCCATATTCCACCTTATGCAAGTTCTCATCTACACATCCATAGTGGTCAAACTTGCTAATTTTGAGTCATGGAGCGCTTGGGAAACCTCCTGGAATCAAATATGCTTTATTCCTGGCCTCCCTAGCACATGTCTTCTTTTTCTGCTTTATTTCTTGCTTTTTCAGTGTTTTAAGGCAAATGGGAAAGCTTGACTAGGTGAAGTTAACTTGTTTTTTTGTCCTCCACATCCTCCAATATTTTCTCCTATGAAAAGAATGTATGAGTTGTCCTTTCATCCACTATTAGCTTTCCTAATTGATTTTTCCAATTCGTGAGCTCCTAGACAGTTTTGGAAACTGCTTTATGCACCTATGGGGGATTTGCTTAGATTTACTAAGCCTGCTTTTGACTAGATTCGAATGGCATCTTCATTCATTTGAATCCCTCATGTAATTATTTATTGTGGCAGCCTATGACTTCATAGGGTTGGCTATTGTACACTTATTCAATACAGTTTAGTGTTCAGCTCCATATTCAGTCTCTTTTGTGAGTAATTTTTCATGTGTAATTGACAATTGTTGTGAGTGTAATTGTTCTAACAATGGGTTCAATTTCCACAATATTGCACCTCACCTTATTATCCCCATATCTTCCTTAGGTAAAAAAAACAATGTCTCTTAAACTCCTATAAGTATGTATCTCATTCACACCTTCATCTTATTGTATTGATGGTCCGTGCATGTCTAAAGTTATGGAGTCCTCCCCCTTCCTCTATTTATTGGTGTTTACCATATATATCACCCTTGGAAGTGAGTGAAAGTGGAGTAAAATATATGGAGGCCATAAAAGTCTAGTGGAGGACTAAAAACAGTGATATTGTGCAAGCAAGAATGCGGAGGTTTGAAATTGTGGAGCTCTAACTAGAACACATCGAGGGTTTATTTTCTCAGATGTGCATTAAGCTTGGGTGGGGAAATTCTAAGTTCCCAATAGAGTTTTCTAAGTTCTTTAATTTAGTGAGATAATTAAGTGGAGTCCACAAATTGACATAATGTAAGAGGTGAGAAGTGATTTGTGAAAGTTAAAATAAATAGCAATGTAATCTCATCACAAGAGATGGAACATGGCAAGTTGTGAAGTGTAGCATGGCAAAGTCACATCCTTAGTTACCAACATTGAAAGAAGAATAAATTAATTGGGACATCATATGTATGAACACACTAATTATCAATCGCTTTTCTTCTTAACTAAGTGAAAATGGTGTATGGGTTGGAAAATGAATTGGAAAAGGACAATATTAATGCAATTTACTTAGTTGGGAAGCAACACGACAAGGTTTAAAAAAGGGAAGGCTAGGAGATCGTGTGCAGCCTTGGACCTTGTCCTATTAGAATATTGTGAACATATGAAATAATATCATAACACAATATAAAATATGGAAAGAATTACTAGTTTATCCTTCTATCTACCAAGCAACATAAAACATGAAATAAAATTGAAGAAAAGAGAATAACAAGAAAACATCGATATACGTGGTTCACTCAATATGGGCTACATCCATGGGAATGGTTGCATCTTCCATTATTATGAAAATAGATCTCCAAGATTACATGGCATCCTCAGAAATGCATCACATGTGTACAAATGACATACACAACATGTGATGTGTGATGAACTACAATCAACACATACTCAAAAGGGCCTCCTTTAGTTATCTCATATACCAAGAGGTTTGGACTACAATACATCCCATAACATATGTGGGATAAATAAATTTTCACCTGTTTATATAGATAATAGTTACAAAGGATATGATTACAATGATGCATGTAAGATAACTCTATTTTATAATATTAGAGTTATTTTATGCCTTTAAGAGAAATTTTACCAATATATCACATAAGTCATCATTACATAATCTAATACTCCCCCTTAATGATGATTGGGAGAAATAATACAAATGGGAGGAAGGTGGAAACACACCAACATCCCCCTTGATGACAAATACCAAAATGCTCCACAAGATGTGAATAAAAACACACTTCGCTTCATGAACTTGATGAAGACAGCATCCTCTTCTCGTGAAACTACATCTGAACCAAGTTGTATGATGAACATTTGTACAACACAATAGTGTATGTGGTTGTAAACTCATCACAACATGTAACTCAACTGATAGTTGAAATAACTTTCCAATAGGCTACATGACAAATACAAGAACCCCAAATCCATACATTGAAGCAGTATTCAGAGAGATTTTATTGAATATTACATTGAAAATACAAGACCTAAATGGCCTATCCATCGAAACATTAGCCAAGCAGACAATTTTCACAACTCAATTGAAATATGCATAAACAGTAGAAGATGGATGTTCATCATTCAAAATTAATGGGATGTGGTGATTTAATATGCTAAAATTATAACATTGCATTCCTTCTTAACATCAACCATATTTGTTACAGTCAAGGATAAGATGAAAACAGGACAATGTTGAAAAACCAGGGATCCACAACCATCATATGCTTAAACAATAAAGGATAGCAGAAGAAATATATCCCACAACTTAGATAGTTAATTTGCAAAAAATAAATTCCAAGAGTAAAGCATATAATAAACATGACAAACCCAAAAATCATAAGAGACGGTAAAATGACATTACTCAAGAACATATAAATAATAGGAATCGCTTCTATGTAAGACCATATATTTTTTGAGAAAAATATTATCAAAAATACATGACATGATATAATAAATAATGGAGCATAAAGATGAGTGAACATACAAGGTAAAAATAATGAACCAAGAGATCACTTAAATATATGAAAAATATATTCATCAAGAAACTAATATTAAGCATAGGTTCATTTCTTGTTAAGATCATTTTAATATGCAAGAGTTCAATGCCCTAAAAATACCAATGCTTCCATATAGGAACATTAGAGACAAGAAACACAAGGCAATGCTTCCATATAGGAACGTTAGAGACAAGTAGGAACAAGACAAACTCTACAATCATAAGAATATATATTTCAATGCAACAAGAAGAAGGTGCTCATGACAAGGATTACAAAATTATAAGATTACTCAAATCCATATAAATATTGAATAAAATATTATTGAAATAAACATGACATGATATATATGAAAATAGATCAAAATGTTTAACATGATCAACATATAGCAAATTATGTTCAAATCATGATATCACTTACAAATATTATGATTGACAAGTCACTAATGGCCATAATCATGGGTTCATTTCTTGTTAACATCATGTTAATATGCAAGAGATGAAATATCCTGGATATGTCAATGTTTCCATATAGGAATGATAGAGACAAGAAACACATGCCAATGCTTCCATATAAGAATGTTAGTGACAAACTAGATACAATCTCTGCAAGACATGAAAAAGAAACTATACCTCAATTAAAGAACTTATGACAAGTCAAAAATATGATATCACATAGATTCAAAAAATTGATTTTACTTAAGAAATTAATTAGCAAGAGAATATAATGATCATAAAAAGATTACTTACAAAAACAATAAAAATTGTTTTTACACAAAGTTCAACAATAACATATAAATAAAGCAAATAATTATCGCAAGATAACACATATAGAAGCATCATTATCATTATTAGAAGAGTGAGACCATATTAGAATATTGATCAAATAAATTTGATCAAATAAAACAATGATATCACTTATGGAAGTGAAAATATAGCCATCAAGCAACTGAGTCCTAAGCATAGGTTCATTTCTTAATGTCATAGTTGCCATACTAGAGATCCATGCCCCTGAAAATGTCAAAACATTTCCCACACAAGAAGGTTAGAGACAAGTAAAACAAGAACAAAACCATCTTTGTTAACATGATAAATAAGAAAAAAAACCCTAATGCAAAGAGATCAATAAGCTTATGACAAGAATTTAAATATAAGAGATGAAAAAAATAAAAATTTCTTACCGAAACCAATTCCCAACAGTTGTTAAAAGACGAATCGGTCACTCCACAACAGAAGACCTAAAGCAGAAAAAATGAAAATTTTAAAATGACCATAACTCAGTCAATATTACCCATAATTTTTATTATAGTCTATTTTCAAAATTGGAGAATCCATTATGCATTCACCAACGCAAACAAAACAGAAATTTGGGAACTATATCAAAAGATATTTGCTCTGCATGTTGCACACAAAAAAACTAGAAAATAATTTATTTTAAAATAGCGATATCTCCACCGTGCGGACTCCAAACAAGATGATTTTTTTAATTGAGTATTTTTGTAAGAGGAACTAAGATATGCAATTTGTTTCATCAAAATATGCACAAAAAAATGTCAAGAAAATAATTTGAAAGTCGTCGCCCAAATTTACCTTAAACACTTCTCCACAATGGTTAGGGTTTGAAGAAAAAAAACAAATATGTAGAATAAAGCTGAGATATGAAAAACTACCACTTGGGTATTGTATATCAAGTCACAAAACTACAAAATATGAAGAGCCCAAGTAAAATCATGAACATATGTTACTTAAAAAAAAAATGTTTTTTTTACCGAAGAAGGTAGAGCATAGCAAGCTGCTCTAATACCATGTTAGAATATTGTCAACATATGAAATAATATCATGACACAATATAAAGTATGGAAAGCATTACTAGTTTATCCTTCTATCTACCAAGAAACATAAAACACGAAAAAAATTTAGAGAAAAGAGAATACTAAGAGAACATTGATATACTTGATTCACTCAATATGGGCTAGGTCGATGGGAAGGGTTGCATCTTCCATTATTCTAAAAATAGATCTTTGAGATTACATGGAATCCTCACATATGCATCACATCAAGATCCATCACCCAATCATGTCACAATAATGTGTGTACAAATGACATACACAACATGTGATGTGTGATGAACTACAAACAACACATACTCAAAAGGGTCTCATTCACCTCTCTTATATAGCAAGAGGTTTGGTTTACAATTCATCCCAGAATGTTGATGTAATTGTAACTTTGGAATGTATTCACTTATATATCTTATGTATTGTACCCCGATGTTTATTCCAGGAAGTGTTTGTAATGTAATTGAGTCATGTCATGCCCCGATGTTCCGATCGGGATTTTCTATAATGTGAACAAGTCATGTCAAGTCATTGTGGGTAACCCTCCTATTGATCAAGGGTTAAAGTCCCCACAGTTGTGGGGCCCTAGGGTTATTCGACTCTCCTAGAGAAGTCGGCCCTAGTGAGTTATTGTAAGTTGAGGCAATAGTCCCCACCTTTGTGTTAAGGATAACCCTCCTTGTTGATCGGAGGGGCAAACTCCCCACAGTTGTGGGGCACTAGGGTTATTAGACTCTCCTAGAGATGTCGGCTCTAGTAAGTAATTGTTAAGTGAGGCCGACAAGTTGGAGTGGAAATTAAGTGAATGAAAGAATATAAATAGAGAGTGAGACTCTCTATTTATAACACACACACTCATTCACTAGGGCGCATGAGTGAGAGAGAAGTTGTTGGGACAAGAGAGAGACTACTGCTGTCGAGATATCATCTTACTATTTTGGGGTTTTACTTTTGGTGCTGATTCTATCTCTGAGGAAGTTGTGGGGTTTTCGCCTTTATGGTTTCCCCGAGGAAAATCTTTGTGTCTATTGTCTCTTGTGTTTGATTGATGTGCTTGTTATTCTCTCAGTTAAAGATCCTAATATAATGCTAGATTGAATGATAAAAATCTAACATGGTATCAGAGCTAACCTGAGAAGAAGACATTGTTCAGCTATAGAAGATAGGGCTTCTTACTTTTTGGGTCTCTCTCCATAATCCATCAGCAAAAGTATGTTGGGCTGACTCTCCATTGAAGGGTGCATCTTTCTGTTGAAGCGGAACTCAATTCCAGACATTTTTAGTTTTTGGTGCGGAAAATTAGAACTTCTTACAGAAAAGGAATTTTTGAGTGAGCTTGGCATAGGATTTCTCTCCTCATCAAAATAAAATTTTATAGACCTGGGTCTATATTTTGGTTGGGTGAAACTCCAGGAAAGTCAAACCCTAGTTTGACCTTAGGGCTGGAAAAACCCTAAATACTAAAACTGATAAGTTTTGGTACATTCTCTATATCTCGGGATTGGAGAAGGCTCAGGAGTTGAAACTTTCACAGGCCGAAGATAAAATCCTGATTTACACTGTGCCAAAGTTCAACCTTAGATTCACTATATTCTAGGAGATATGATCCCTCCAAGTTAGGGTTCCAGCCTCTTCTAGGATTCATCCCTAAACAGGACACCTGGGGATAATTGCTATATCTCGGGCTACAAAGGTCCAAATGAAATTTCTAAAGAATTTCTAGAAAGGGCACGAAATGTACTTTATATTCTATAAGTTTCATACCCTGAAGATGAAACAATGACATGTGGCAGTCTGTACAACTTCGCTATGTTGAACAGTACTGAAACAGGTCACCTTGGGCAAACGATCATAAGTCCCAATTGGTGAAACCAATTCTGATGAAACCTGTGGTGTTGGAATAGGGACAGGCAAGGCTACGTCAGTGCAAAGTTTTAAACACATAGGAGCAGTAATTTTGAATATACCACAGAACAGTATCAAGCATTTCTTTAGAAGAAACTGGAAAACTAGGGCTTCCTGTTTCGGGAGCTTCTGGACAGCTCACCTTGAAGAGGTCTATCTTTCTATCCAATCAGATCTTAAAGATTCCAAGTTTTGAAAATTAGGGTTTCTCCGACAAACCCTAGATCAGCAAGCTCTGGAACCAAGACGGACACCTCAAATTGGTAAGATCTAATCTTTTGCTATTTTCATTTGAGGTTCTCATTTCAAAGTGATTTATCACATCAGCTTGATGATAAGCTTGGTAAAGTTGAAAACTTCCAAGCATGGAATTATAGGATCTCACTAGTTCTTGAAGGAAATGAATTGGACACCTACATAAGTAGAGAGGTTCCAGTTCCAGAGGGAGATGAGGCTAAATCCTTACTCAAGAAGAACTTGGTCAAGGATAATAAGATCATTGTTGATTCAATAGAGGATCACCCTATACCACAAGTGTCTTCCCTAAAGACACTGAAAGAGATGTTTGATTCCTTAACCAAGCTATTTGAAGGGAAGAACATAAATAGAAAGATGACCTTAAGAAACCAGTTGAAGAATGTGAAGATCCAAAATGTAGAGACCATAAAGTCATACTTTACAAGGGTCTCTCAAATCAAAGAACAACTTGTAGTAGTAGAAGAAGAAGTGGAGAATGCAGAAGTGGTGATAGCCACCTTAAACGGCCTCCCAAGATCATGGGATTCATTCATGCGAGGAATGTGTGCTAGAAGGAAGTGATTACTTTCAGCAGACTCTGGGAAGAAGAAGAATCTCAACTTATAATAAGAGAAGAGAATATGGGAGCGACTGAAGATCAAGCTCTCACCATCCAAATAAGATCCCTCAAGCGATGAGCAATATGAAGAACTCAAATCTTGAAGAACCTCTTATCCATCTTAGCATTTGGATAATAAATGATGCTATTATGAATGAAGAATATGATGAAGTTGAAGGCTCAAGAGGATTCTACCCATGAAACAAATAAAGACAAGTATTCAATTGTCATTTCATGATATTGTTTTGTTATGCATTTGTTTATATTCAGTTGATGTATTATGCATGATAGAATGTTTGCATTAATGACAGTATACTACTAATATGCACGTGATGGGTAAGTAGCTCATGGTGCTATACAACTCTTCATTGCTACTTATCTAGAATGAAACCTCTTTGCTGACATATTGGATTAGTGCACAATCTCAATGTTTTCCTGGTAGAGATGGAAGGCGTCTAGAAAGTTTCCGTGAGATATGAATGAGTGTTGTATTGGATAAAATAGTTGCATAATCATATATCTTGATGCAAAAGAATTTTTCATTATGAATATACCTTATGAAACATTTCTAACCATACAACTAATGCATTTGACATGTAGGAAATATCGCGCAAAATCACCTACAAGCAAAGAAGGATGAGACTTGTTCCAAAGAACAAGTGACGACAGTTCAAGATGAAGAATAATATGAAAAATGTAGCGACATCATTGATGCAGAACCTTCCAAGTATGAAGAAGTAACCAAGAAGAAAGGGAAGACCAATTCAAGAAGAATGATGTCTAGGATGCAGTATCGATACGTGACGGGAAGTTCGTAATTCCATCATGCAGTATATGGAAACATCGTGGGATACAAGGCAAGATTCGTAGCACGAGGCTTCTCATGAAAAAGAAAGCATAGACTACGAAGAGACATTTGCATATAATCGGAGTTGAGACACATGACAGGAAGAATCATGTGTGCAAATGAAAGAAGGCCTTGCACGAGCTCAGAAGACACCCATGGGATAACACATACATGAGGAGCTTGATGAAGATCTGAACCTTTGCTACAAGGTTGAAGATGAAAGTCTATAGTGGATGACAAGCTCACAAATGGGTGCGAAAAGAACTTTTGAAAAAGTTCAATATAGAGGAACTTGGTATCCAGTGATCCTAGATGGATACATAGAATATTAGTAGCAGAGGAAGCTACTTGTCACTCTGGAACATAATGTTTCAGTGCATAGAGTACAAAAGACAGAGGGAGTATGATGCTATGCTTCAGAGGGAGTGACTGTAGAAGATCACAAGCTTCAACATGGTACAACAGAATGGATAGCTTACTGATGACTCTAGGCTTTACTGAGAGTAAAGAGGATTCCAACCTTTGCTTCAAGGTTGAAGGAAGAAGACCAGTAATGCTCCTGTTATATGTCAATGACTTATTTTTGACGAAAAAGAGGAACTCATTAAATTTGCAAGAAGGAGACTTGCTGCTGAGTTCGAGATGAAGGACTTGGGGATGATACACTACGTTCTAGGCATGGATGTGTGGAAAAGGGAAGTATGCAGTAGAGATCCTAAAGAGGTCTGGGATGATGGATTGCATGACCACACCTATGGCATCAAACCTGAAGCTATTGAGTGTTGCTTCATCAGAGTCGGTTGATGCCACGATGTATCATCATATGATTTGTTCCTTAATATACCTAATGGATACAAGACCAGATACTTACTTTGCTATGAACACATTGAGACATGTTCACCTGATTGTTGCAAAGCATGCAGTGAGGTACCTGAAGGGTACAGTTGACTATCGGATCAAGTATGAGGCAGATCAAAAGATTAACCTGGAAGGTTATGTTGATTTAGATTGGGAAGGCAATGCCATCGATAGAAAGAGCACCTCAGGGTGTTGCTTCAGTATGGGATCAGGTGTGATCTCTTGGTTTAGCAAAAAGCAATCCTACGTGGCACTGAGTACAGCTGAAGCAGAGTATGTTGCAGCTTGTTCTTCTAGTTGTGAGGCAGTATGGCTAAGGAAGCTACTATCTAATTTATTTGATCTCTAATTGGATGCTACTTGTATGTATTGCGACAACCAGAGTTGTGTGAAGTTGTCAAAGAACCTGATGTTCCATGACAATTCAAAGCATATCGAGATCAAATATCACTATATCAAGGATATGGTGCAGAGAGGAGTAGTGAAGCTCCAATATGTTGCGACGAACGAATAGATAGTTGATGTGTTGACTAAGCCATTAGCCAGAGTGAAGCTTGAGTACTTCAGGGAGAAGCTTGGTGTTCTCCAGATCGAGGTTCCTTCCAAGGGGAAGTGATGAGTCCTTGAGCCATTCTGACATGGTGAGAGGAATGGTTCCTTCCATGGTTAGATGTAAGGGCTGAGCCACTCTGTCATGGTGAGAGGATTGGTTCCTTCCATGTCAGATGTGAGTGTTGAGCCATTCTAATGTGACTGTAGGATTGGTTCCTACATGATTAGATATAAGTGTTGAATGCCATTCTATGAACGGAGGCACCTGGTTAGTTACCAGGAATACTCAACCTAGGGCTGAGGGCCATTCTGATGTGACTGTGGGACGTGTTTCCACATGATCAGATGTAAGTGTAGGGCCATTCTGAGGGGACTGTGGGATGTGTTCCCACATGATCAAATGTAAGTGCAGAGCCTTTCTGAGGACTATGGGATGTGTTCCCACATGATCATATATAAGTGTTGAGCCCTTCTATCATGGTTGCAAGATGTGTTCCTGCATGGCCGGATATAAGTGTTGAGCCCTTCTAGCATTGTTGCAAGATGTGTTCACGCATGGCTAGATATAAGTGTTGAGCCTTTCCGATAGGGTTGTGGGATGTGTTCCCACATGATCAGATGTGAGTGTTGAGCCTTTCCAATAGGGTTGTGGGATGTGTTCCCGCATGATCGGATGTGAGTGTTGAGCCTTTCCGATAGGGTTGTGGGATGTGTTCCCACATGATAGGATTTAAGTGCTGGGACTTTCTAACAGGGTTGTGGGATGTGTTCCCACATGGTCAGATGTGAGAGTTGGGCCTTTCTGATAGGGTTGTGAGATGTGTTCCCACATGGTCAGATGTGAGTGTTGGGCATGCCTTTCTAACATGGTGTTGGATGTGTTCCTCTCATGGTCATATGTAAGTGCTGGGTGGGCCATTCTGACTTAGGGTCAGATATAAGGGCTGAAGAAGACCTACATGGAGGCTAGGCCTACAACCAGCATGAAAAAGAGCTGGCTCTGTAGAACTTCCTGTGATGAGAAGAATCATGAGATAGCACTAGTGATGTTGATCTAGCAGTGATGATCCAGATCCAGTGATGATGATCCAGATCCAGTGATGTTGATCCAGCAGAGATGATCCAAATCCAGTGATGATCCAGATCCAGTGATGATGATCCAGATCCAGTGATGATCCAGATCCAAATGAAGATGACTTGAATATGACGAGGACTCGATGATGATCCAGATGATACAAAGAAGAAGACTTGTGCTGATAAATTGTATCAAGAGAATACCTTCCTAGTTAAGAGGGAGTGTTGATGTAATTGTAACTTCAGAATGTATTCACTTATATATCTTATGTAATGTACCCCGATGTTTATTCTGGGAAGTGTTTGTAATGTAATTGAGTCATGTCATGCCCTGATGTTCCGATTGAGAGTTTCTATAATGTGAACAAGTCATGTCAAGTCATTGTGGGTAACCCTCCTATTGATCAAGGGTTCAAGTCCCCGCAGTTGTGGGGCCCTAGGGTTATTAGAATCTCCTAGAGAAGTCGGCCCTAGTGAGTTATTGTAATTCAGGGCAATAGTCCCCACCATTGTGTTAAGGATAACCCTCCTTGTTGATCGGAGGGGCAAAGTCCCCACAGTTGTGGGGCACTAGGGTTAGTAGACTTTCCTAGAGATGTCGGCTCTAGTAAGTAATTTTTAAGTGAGTTCGACATGTTGGAGTGGAAATTAAGTGAATGAAAGAATATAAATAGAGAGTGAGACTCTCTATTTATAACACACACACTCACTCACTAGGGCGCATGAGTGAGAGAGAAGTTGTTGGGACAAGAGAGAGACTACTCTTGTTGGGAGATCATCTTACTGTTTTGGCGTTTTACTTTTGGTGTTTATTCTATCTCTGAGGAAGTTGCAGGGTTTTCTCCTTTATGGTTTCCCTAAGGAAAGTATTTGTGTCTTTTGTCTGTTGTGTTTGATTGTTGTGCTTTCTATTCTCTCAGTTAAAGATTCTAATATAATGCTAGATTGAATGATAAAAATCTAACACATAACACATGTGGGATAAATGAATTTTTACCTCTTTATATAGATAATGTTTATAAATGATATAATTACAATGATGCATGTGGGATAACTCTATTTTATAATATTAGAGTTAGTTTATGTCTTTAAAATATATTTTACCAATATATTACATAAGTCATCATTACATTTTCTAACATGTCCATCGTAATATTTGTGGACAAATCAAGTCAACCTCGGTTTATGGTAAAAGGTACTTCTTACTCTTTTTTTAATGATTATCTATGACAATGTGGGTTTTCGTTTTTAAGAACTCTAGTTAATTGTTTATTGCTTTAAGTAAATTATTCTAAGTTCCCTTGATAAACAAATCCCCTATATTATTTTATTTCATCATTGTTTATGCATGTCCTTTAAAGAATCGTCAAACCTATGAAAATATCTGACTACAAGCATCATTCAACAACAAGCCATCAACTCATCTTCACCATTCTTTGCCATTATCGTCAGATTTTTGTATTCTCACCTCCAACAAACCACTAAATATGATGATAACTGAAGTAAACCTACTAGAAATATTCCATTTGATTGTCCACAACATTGCATCATGATGTCTTTCCTATGCACCACATGCCCCTCTTAATTCTACACCAAGAATCAATGCTTAATGTTTCCACAAAAAGAGCAAGAATTATTTTTATTGTATTTTTCATGGCTGATGAAAAACACGACAAGCCACCAACCCCATGTCCACCCATTGACTCATTACCGATATTATATTCAAATTTGTATGAAAATATCAACCCACCTACCATAAAACCATAAGTTGATTTTAATGGCAGTAAATTATTCTTTTCTACACTTTGATAGAAAAATATATAAGTCTTAAAAGAACAATTCTTTAACCTATAAAGAATCCTATCAACATTATAGATATCTCCTACAAGATACACCTCTCAATTTTTACACATGGCACTTTTTACATCTAGCATGCAAATCCACAAACCAAATTGTATTTCCATGATTTGTACTAATATGAAGATTTCCAATTTTGTCATTAGAGAAAATATGTCTCCAACTCCCATTAGTTCCTTTTTATACTCATATTTTCCTTTTACATTCTTATCAAATTGATGTTCAAAATATTTTACCATGGAAAAAAATAAAACAAATTTAACAAAATGAAGTTGTATAACTTACATCCTCTTTTTGAACTCTCGCTTGCCCATTCTTCTCTACAAAGAGGATGTTCATCCTCCCTCACATCCTCTAATGTAGAATGTTTAAATCTCAAATTCATCATCTGCGTCATGCACATCGACCCTTGTTATTGTCTTCATCATTATTGTCCCTCAATTATTGGTTTCCTTGCGCCTTGGTTTCTTTTTCACCCTCAAGCCAACAACTTTTCTCATATTGCACATCTAATTCACACATAAACATACCTAATCCAACATGTAAAACTTTCAATAAGAAAGAAATCCTTGCAACAATAACCAATGTTGCCTTCATTGGCACACAAACAACATAATGGACAAATTCTAACACAATGGTATCTCCCCAAGCCTTCCCTTGTTCAAAACCCAATATGTGTTTCTAATAAACAAATTAAGCTACACATGTATTTCTCTTATACAAAACCATCCATACCCCATTTTGCACTTAGTCAACAAGGAAACACACTAAAAATTAATGTATCCATACCTTTAATCCCATAATAAATTATCATTGCTAACCATTTTGGTCACCAATGAATGTGGTTTCCATGCCACCCTCCACACCCCTACAAAATCCATGTTCCTTTTATTTTATTGTTTCTCTGACCTTTCATCATATAAATTTTACATGTAAATATTTCACTTAGGTGTACTGTTTGTCTATTTATCTCAGTGATAGAAAAAAAATCTTATCTAACCTTGTAATAGAAAGAACATCCATGAAAGTGAATATCTTAACCACTCGATAATTTAATTTGCATATTACCCTAGCATCCAACACAATGTTGTCCACCATCACCGATGATTATCATCTTTGACATTGATTTGTTCTAAGCATAATCCACAAACCAAATATTTATACTTCCGTGTGTATGGATGGTATAGAACAAAAAAACTAATAAATAGAAGACTTACCTCCCTCCTAAGAAATTACAAATGCATAAGTATCCTCCTCAAGCTCTACCACATTGTTTATCCTTTTTTTTATGATTCCCTTTATTGTGTTTAATACCCCCACGACCTCTTCTTCTATTCCCTTTTCAAATGGACTAGTTTACCATAGTAATAACATTTCAAATCCTTAAACCACCCAATCATTTACCTATATTTTCACTTGGGTAGTGTTACCCCACTATAGTTTTCTCCTCCTTTGTCATAATTTATCGTTAGCTTTGAACTTAAATGCAAATACAAGTGCATATTCCTTAATGGATTTAAACTCTTTTGAATATTCCTCAATTAATTTTGAGCTACTTAATCCACCTCTCCCTTTATAATAATTGATTTGGAAATCTATCAAATTTAATGAAAAAAGAGTTCCAAGCAATGTTAAGTGACCCAACAACATGTTGAAACAACAGGGATAGACTTTTTATCTAAAAAATCAACTTACCAACGTCCTTCAACTACAACAACAAGTTCAATATTGAATCCGTTTAACCTTCATTGAAAACAAAATGTAGAGGTAAAACCAATGTTCCATATTGATTGGTCCCCTATACTCTCAACACTCCCCAAACTTGGGGACTTCATTGGAAATATCCCATTTCATCTCATGTTCATCTCTAATACTTGGGTACTTCATTGGGGATGTCCCCTATAAAAATGAAATGCTCTCGATTCTTGAGGATATTTAGGGCTCTCCTTCGTAAAATGCATCCTCATAGAAACGGATAAAATGTAAACAACAAAAAAATGTGATTTTTTTTTGCTTTGAAGCGAGGTGAAAATTACACCATTCTCGCCTTGCTTTTTCTTTTTTGTATAACACAATGTTTGAGCACATTGAGGAGACCTTATTCTTAAATTTCATGAACCAAATATCTACAAGACAAAATGAGAACTATCTGAAAATAAGTATGCATTGGAATTATCAAATCAATGTAAACTGAACAACGGATTCGTGACATAAATTTCACACAAATCGGACAAGTATTGCTCATATTATCATAACTCCAAATAACCAAATCAGTCTAAAATAATATAACTGGTGAGGGTATGTGAATAATGGCGCCTACACTCCCATGAATCATGCAAACTGACGCTAATATAATTGATTGTGATCTAAATAATTGTGACTGAAGCATAACAGAGCATGACTAATTACCTTCCACAACCAACTGAAGGTGACTGTTGGTCTCACTCAGAGTGGGCTCCTATAATGTAGATATTGGTCTATAGGGTTCCTAAACTTATGCAATCAGGTGCAGTAAGTGGAAGATGACGCTTAGCTATGTCCCTCATTCAATGGTGGGTAATGATGACCTCATAAGCTAGGATAAATGAATCAAATAGACTTATGTGGGTAAAGGGAGGATTAATTAATCCTAACACCCCCCCTTAATCCTAACTTTGGACAACTTGGGCCCTAGAAACTGGGCCAAAAGTCACCCATACAATCTAAATGAAAAAGAAAATACTGCTTAATAAAAAAGGGAAATGGGGAAAACCTCATGGGAAAACCCCCCCCTCAAAATAAGCAGGTAATCAGGAAACAAGCTTCCATACTTAAGAGAAAAAAATTATCTTTGAGCAAAAACTTGTGAAAAAAATTATGCAATTTGCAACTCTGTGGAGTAGTAATACAAAAACTTGGTTCGTCTCTGCATCAACATCCTAGAATTGTGCATGTGAACTTTTCCATATTCTTTCAATTTGATTATAGATATGAGAAGTAATATTTCCTTTGTCTCTTCTTTCTACAGGAATATTGACTTGATCCAATTTGTTCATTAGTGGGTCAAATTGTGGATCAGTCCTCACCATCAAGTAGCATCTCTCAAGAATCTTGTTGCAAATCACTGAAGGAAGTGAAACTGAATGAGAGAGCACAACATGTTCATTTTGATACTGGGACCTCGTTCTTCTTCTGTCTTCTGGATCCCCAGCAATATTCACGGCTGCTTCAATGAGCTTTTGGTCCCATCTAGGGTTCTGATTTGGAATAGGAGTTAGATCTAAATCTAGATCCTCTTGAGGCTCAATCTCAATATCAAGATAATGTTGATCATGTTCCTCATATTCTAAATCTGAAACATTACACAATACATCATTAACAAAAGATGTAGATATAATGTTTTTACCTCCCCTTTTGAATGGCAACTGAGGTTTTACTGGATCTTAGTATGGCAGAAATTGTGAGAAATCATATGCCTTAGAGGCATGGTTTGCAACACCCTTCTCTATAATATTCCTAGTTGAGATATATGTGATCTCCTCTAATTCAGGACCAACTAATACTCGCTTTGGTGGGCCAGTATGTGTCATCCAGTGTACAGATAACAAATTTGCAACTAAAGAGGGAACGCAGAGTACATTTCTGAACACTCCACGTTTTAACTTGATAGACCCCTTTCCTTCGGCTCGAATTTGGCTATCATCACCCATGTGAATACTCAGACCATCATTAGTTTTTAATGAAGAGAATGATTCTCTAGATGAAACCATATGATTGGAGGATCCTGAATCAATGAGGAAGGCATGTGTTTTTTAACAACTAGCCTTCAGTGCATAGTATCTCTCATCGTGATATTCAGACCTTTTTTCCAAAGCCAGTCTTCTGTATGCCTTCAGGGAGGGAAATATTGTGTTGCTCAAGGATTTATTCCATTTGATCAATGGTCTTCTTTATACAATGACTTTCTAGATGAAATCCTCTCATACAGTGGGAGCGTTGAGCTTTCTCAAATTTCATGTTCTTGTTCTTCTTGGAACCTGAGGCTCCATCAGAAGGTTTATGCTTATCCTTTAACTTCAAATAAATATTGTTATTCTCCTTTCCTTTTTTCTTCCCTATATCTTGCACATTCCCAAAGTCTCCATTTAAGAGGCCTTGATTCTTGGAGGCATTGAGCACTCCCATCTAAATTAATTTGTATTGCTACTAAATCAATGACTTTGCAAATGCATCTAGAGAAGCATTTTCTAATTTGGGATGGATACTCTTCCAAAGTGGAATGTGGATACAAATAAAGATAATTTTGAGCCAAGATTTCTTAGAATTGACAGTACAAGCTGCTAATCCTTCCTCTCTATCCCACATTGCTTTCATTGCAAGAATAGAGCTTTGTATTTCGAGAAGAACTGTTGAATTGTCTTGAATTTTTTGTGTTGGAGTACAATGAGATCATTCTCCAGAATATGGCCACTAAGCTCATATTTTTTTCCAAAAAAAGATTCAATCTTGTCACATACTTCCTTCATAGTTTTGAGTCCCTCAAGGTGGAAGAACAGCTCCTTGGAGATGTTGATTCTTATGAAGCCGAAGGCTTCATATAGCCTATTCAAAAGCTCAGATTTCTTAACATACTTCTGGGGCTTGACTTTTCTTCCCATTGTCATACTAAAAATGCCTTTTTTGAGCAACTCTATCTACATATATGCCCTCCAATTAGTGTAATTGAAAGGTGTAAGTATTTTATGTGATAGAGGAGCTAAATTCTCCATTTCATTGTATCTTGATCAAAAAATATTCAACATCTATGTAGGTACCTGCAAAATCACTGCAAAAGAAACTTCATTTCATAAACATTTATTAGTTCAAACCTTTCCACCTCGACATGTACACTTTTTCAGAGTCTTTCACACCTGGATAGACTTCTCAAGACAAAATCCAGAGGGAGCAATGCAACGATTCTAGGGATTATGTGGAAACTTAGTTGCTTATGGTGCAAACATGGAGGTTTATGAGGTTTGTTGTTGGCCTGAACATAGGATATTATACCATGTTAAATTTCATGAACGATATATATACAAGCCAAAATGAGAGATATCTGAAAAGAAGTATGCAATGGAATTATCAAATCAATGTAAATTGAACTATGGATTCATGACAGAAATTTCACACAAATTGGACAAGTATTGCTCAAATTAGCATAACATTAATCTTCATTAATTAATCAGTAATACAATGGTAATACAATATATAGAATTCTAATATTGTGGATAGGATTCGAATTCAGCAACTCAAACTGACTGGTTAGCTAACTCATAGTGGAAATAATCACAGGTAGAGCTCACTAGTTAACTATGGATAGCCAAATCAGTCTACAATAATCAATTCATTGATGATGGTAGGTGAGGGTAGGTAAATATTGGCCCCTACACTCCCATGAATCATGTAAACTAGCGCTAATCTAATTGACTATGATCTAACTGATTGTAATTGAAGCATAACTGAACATGACTAATTACCTACCACAGGCAATTGAAGGTGACTACTGGTGGCACTCAAAGTGGGATCTTATAAAGTAGGGATTGGTCTGTAGGTCTCCTAAACTTATGTAATCATGTGCAGTAAGTGGCAGATGACCCTTAGGTGTGTCCCCCATGCACTGGTAGGTAATGACGACCTCCTGAGCTAGGATAAATGAATCAAATAGACTTATGTGGGTAAATGGAGGATTAATTAATCCTAACACGAAGTTGTATTTTTATGAACAAGATGCATTCAAAGACAGGAGTATAGACACATGGGATTCTCTTCCATATTCCAAGTTTATTTCAAGAACAAGAAGCGTTGTTTTAGTGCATTCTTGAATAAGCATCAATCTTTTCTAAATTCTTTAATTTTAAAAGTAAGAATATTTATTAGATTTGAAGTTGGAATGGTGGTCTTCATGATTCCATATATGATTTCGATAGATTCTCGAAACGCATAAATGTAGAGGACCAATGAGGGGTTGATTTCCCTTGACTAATGGATCAACTCATGTTCCATTTCTTTTTTTCTATGTTGATTTATGATAGTCTTACCTCTTTATTGTTTAAATGCTTGTCGATTCAATGATGTATCATTATATTTCATTTGTATCACAACATTGATTATTTGAAAATGAGAAGTGAAACGATTCTTCTATATTAAAAATAAATTTCCAAATTGTGTAACACCAACTAGATCATGGATGTTGTTTTAATTTTATAAATGTGTGATTAATTGTTCATAAAAAATATACTTTTCTAAGAAAACTATATATTTAATATTTGGAATGGATGCATGTATGTTGGGGCCCCCATATCTCTTAATACATACTATGATATTTGGAGGGTCTCCACATATCCCCAAGACGTTTCACTACATCCCCACATCACCGATACACCCCACCTTTCTTCACATCCCAACATCCCCAAAACTTGGAGGAATATTGGGTCAAATGGCCAACAATGCCCAAAACTTTCATACTTTTTTATCAACCTTCTCCACACTAAACATACATATGCGACATTCTATACTTCTAGAAACCTCTCTTCCATAGAAAAAATATTTATCAGCATTATTACTTCACTATCTCATTTATCCTCATCAACTAGATCTCTAACCACCCTCCCCGTCACCACTCCCATCAATCCCCTATGCTAGAAACCCAAAATCACACATTGTAATCGTGTTATAGTTATAACCATTAAATTTGTGGGACTATGTGAGCACAATCTTATAAATACCCCCTATAACTACCCTACATCTTGCAATTGATTCCCTTGCACCTTACTTGATTTTTCAATGTCAATCCATGAACTCTCGAAAAATTCTAACTCCCTATTCAAACTAAAATTTCCATCCTTTTTTATATATAATGGCATTTATATTTATGTTTACATTGGCAATAGCAATATCCAACAACCTCGAGGCCTCATACTAATTTTGTTCTCTTCTCATTTAGGATCAAAACATTATTAACCAAAGACTCTCAAGAGTGTCATCTATATTTTTTTGTTAAACCAGGCTACTTATAAATATAATATCGTGCACAACCTTTGTAACACTTATCTAAGCACGTACACATTAGTGTGCACTATTTTTACCAAATATTCTTTGGAACTACTCTACCTTGTAACCTCAACTTTTCCATTTCCAACAGAATTTGATTTCTCTTCTCAATGTTATATTTCTCCTCGCATTGACCCTATTTAAGTTGGAGTTTGTTTGATGCAAAAAATATCTTTGTGTGTTCCTTCTTGTTAATACTAACAAATTCATTTGATAAAAAATTCCCCTTCAATTTAGCCCTGGGAGTTAGCTCAAGTGGTAATGAGCCATATCTCTTCCCCCCAAAGTTGGGGATGTCACAAGTTCAACTCTCTTGGTCTTCTTAGGGTTAGGATATGTAATTAGGGTTGACGGTTTACCTCGTTCACCATCCATGAATCATGAGGAAGTACTTGGAGGGTTTTCTGTAAGGTTGTTTCTTGAAAAACAAATCCCCTCCAATTTCCTACTACTTCATTTTCCATAATTACCTTAAACAACTTAAATTCAAAGAAAGCATCAAACTTCTTTTTGAAATGAATCCCCATCTTCCTAGAGAAATCAAAGAGGATGAGGTATGCTCCCCAAAAAACCAACATTGACTTCATTTATCTATAAATATGAAAATGGATAAACTCCAATGCCACCTTAGATCTCCAAGCCTTTCCTTTTTTTAAGGAAAACTATGGCTCTTCCTATCTAAGCAAGTAGCACAAATATCCTCATTTCATATGAAACTAGCAACAAATACACCATTTTTCACTTATTCAACAAGAAAAGGAAAACATAATTAATGTGTATGTGCCAATGATGCCACAATGAATCACTCTCACTAACATTGTTGATCACCAAAGCATATGATTATGTGATGCCACCCTCCACAATCTTGTACGAGATAGGAACTCTCAGAACTCATGGATGTTGAAGACAAATTTAATCCTACACTGAAATTAGACATATTTGAATATTAGTGTCACCCATGGAAATATAATTTGGTTGGAGGATTCGTGGGTTGGGTTTAAAGAGAGTTGTGTGTTAACAACAACTATAAGAGCTCATTGTTTTCATGTAAGATAAATCTTATGAATAATAATCCTTATAGGTTAAGGATTAGCCATATAATCTTGTTTCTTGGGATTGATATTTTGCTATGGTGTTGAAAATTTTTATTTAGAAGTTAAAATCATTTTTTGCATTTGTGGTAGGTGAGTTGAAGTTTAAGCCAACTTTGACAATGTTCTAGCTAATAATTCAATGGGTGGATAGGTGGTTGTTGAGATCCATAGAGAGAACAACTACATGGACCACCAACAACCCTTGAAATTTGTAACAAATGGAGAGAAAAAAACAACATTTCCATAGAGAACCTACGAATAACATCCAAAATAACACCAAACAACAACAATAGAGATAATCCATAGGAGCACTAGAGAGAAATAATTTCATGGACAATAGATAGAAATTTCCAAGCACAAGTGAATGCCAAAGATGTGTGTTCCCTCAAGCATAAAACACTTTATAAAATAAAATGCAAGTAGGATAAAGAATGATCAAGAATATCACAAGATGAGTATTTAAATGGCTCTTGATTGTGTATTTATACAATACTCAAGAAGTAGAACACCCTCCCTAAGGGTGGTTATGAGCCCACATAGAAGTTGACTAGGTCATCCTTAAATACAACCTAGTATTATAATTAAAGATTAAATAAGGCCTATCCAAATGCATTCATGATGTAATATAAGTTGATCGTAACCAAATATGAGGATTGCACCATTCTCAACAACCCTCGATATGTTGAACAAAAGGATATGGAGAGAATTGACTAAATACAGTTGAGATTGTATTTATGGATACCTAACTCAAGATAAGGTCGATCATATCCCAAAATAGTAGTGGGTTTATGTGAATACCCAATTCAATAATCGTAAATCAAAATACAAATGAATGAGTTTATAGATACCAAACTCAATACAAGTGAGAGTGAATTTATGACTACCTAGGTCAATACAATGAAAGTGGTTTTATGAGTACCCACCTCAATACAAGTGAGAGTGGGTTTATGGGTACCTAACTTGATACAAATAAGAGTGGGTTGATGAACACCCAACTCAATACAAGGCCAAAAATGGCCAAATTAAGATTAGACTCCTACATTAAACATTCCCCTTGGTTTAAACAGGGGGGGAGAAAGAGAATCCTGACATCACAAGCAACATCCCTCATAAATGTTGACTATAAGCCAAATAGATTTCCCCCATAAATTCAATATCCCAACACCAATATGATTCCAAAAGTTGGTGAATATGATTTCTTGCAAAGATTAGAAGAAAGATCCACTTAAATATATATTTTCATATGTAGAATCATCAAAAACAATAGAGGGACAGATCATGCAAACCTTTGTGTAAAAACCAAACCAAGGAAGGTGAAGAAGTGCTTAGCAACCTCCACTAGAATCGAGGGTTATATGCCCATAAATGTTACTATGAACCAATAGTTGATCATTAGGGTTTGCAAGACAATTAACTCGAAAGAATCCATTTGAAAACCACCAACTCTTGGAACATAAAGAATGTCTCTAAATGTGGTGGGGTTGATAATGTTATGATCACATCCTTGAATAGGTAAGACTAGTGTGCAAAATGCATCGCCAAACATACATCATAACAAGAGTCCTTAAAGTTCAACAACAATGTAGAGGAAGTATTCATAAAATTTATTGTTACGCCTCATATTGTATGAGGTTTCAAGTTAAATTTTTCAGTGTACCTTATAGCATCTTGATGGACGTGGGGGATCAACCTATTCATGTAGCTTCTTCTCTTCTCTTCTTTAGGATATATTTTATGAGGATATTTGGTGGAGAAAGTTTACATCTCTTGGTGGATGATTAGGTTGATGTTCATTCTACGATGGGATGCTTCTCTCATGCAATCCCTTCGTTCTCTTGACATATAGATGTTTCCCAGTGACTATATGCGGTGATGTTGTATTATTGGTGTCACTGGGAAGGGGTGTTCTACATATTCTCCATTAGTTAAATGTGTGATGGGACGTTGATGCCAGATGGATTTAATACCTTTCTTTGTCCCATTTTTCTTTGGTATTCATGTGTTATGATAATGTAGTTTTCATTGTCAGGAGTTCCCTTAGTAATATGACTTTATATTGTGACATTTGCTAAACATCACCTAGGTGGAGTTTGTAGTTGATGATGTTGGGGCCCTTATGATGTAATACTTCCTAAGTTTGAGTTAGAAAAGGGGGTACTACACATATTATTTATGATCAAGCATGTTCCTAAGGTTTGATGTGATATTAAAATGTTATAATCCTTTGGTGGTGTGCCCTAGGCTCAAGGCTAAGTTGGAGCATCTAATTTTTCATTAGATTATTATCATGGTGTGGATTCACTAGGGATAACAAGTTATTCGCATGGTACAGGACTTGATGGAGCGCCCCCACTTCATTGGCACACATTATCATGGTGATTTATTTAGTTGTTTCCCAATTAGAGGTTGGAATATGGTTTAATTAAAATTTTGGCATTCATGCAATCATGATAAGGTTGATTTAACTATTTAATGGTTATTTTAGTCACTTTAAAGATTGTTTCTTGAGTTCCCTCCATTGGCCTATTTTCATATGTGGGAGTGATTATTTGAAGGTTATGCATGCTCGCTATATGTTTCTTGAGTTCCCTCCATTGGCCTATTTTCATATGTGGGAGTGATTATTTGAAGGTTATGCATGCTCGCTATATGGAGCGCTCTCCTATGGCATGGAGTACAAGGTAGATAGAAGAGTATTTTACTATTTGTTGAATGGCGTAACAACATTGGCAGAATTTTCTAATTCAGCTCCTCATACGCACAAGATTTGAGGCGATAGCTTTCAAAACAACACATGGTATTTGCACATTATTTCATTAGATCGACCACCATGAGAACTATCTCCCAGAGCACACTTTACTTCGTAATATTTTATTATTTGTTAGTTGGAGGTGGTTGATATGGCACATGCTTCGAGGGAAAGTCTCCTTAATGGTCTTTTCTCCATGGCCAAACACACACTTAGCAGCATTCTCTCTCTTAGCGCGCCCTAGCTCCTTTCATACGTGTGAGGAGAATGGAATACTTACATAGGGAACATTCATATGAGGTTAGTCGAAAAAGGATTATTTTATTAAGTTAGTTGCACTTTGGAGAAATGTTCTTGGTTGACCAAGCTCTTTTCTTGGGTGATCTAGTTGCAATCTTACCCATTCATCTAACAGAAATTTGGGTGGTTGACCACATTCTATTTAAGGAAATTTATTATGAGTTTTTTGGAATGCGTTATTCCTTCACACGTATGGATATTGTTATGCCCTAAATTATTTGAATTGCACCCTACCATACGTTCCAAAGAGGGGGTCTATTTTCATTGGAAAACACCAAGTTAGGGATTCTTTATGTAAAAGTGTTGGTCTAGTGAGGCTCAAGACCCTTAGTTAAGGTCATCAGGTCATGGAAAGTTTTGTTGGTCCTCATTTCAAAGTGTGTTAGTCTTGTGGCCTAGATAACTACCCCTTAATGAGTAGATCTCCTCGTCATCTCAGGCATTTATTCCTTACGTAGGTATTGGTGCACCTTGAGGTGAATCCATTATAACACATGGCTTAGGTGATCCTAGACACAGTTATGATTTTATGATTTATAGAGGTAATTGTGCTTGTAATGGTTGTCACACCCTCCCTAGAATACCTCATTCATGCCCTCTTGGACCGTATCTTATTGTATCACTCATCCCTCTTGGTCATCTAGGTCAAAAAGAACAAGTTGTCCACCTTAAAAAAACATCTTTGAAAGTCCTACCATCCTAATAAGGAGGGAGTAGAGAGAAAAATACATATGTTGGGGTTACATGGGGCATGATGTTCTCCTTCCAATCTCAACACTTCGTCATGATGAAGCATATAAAAAAAATTACTCATTATTTTATGTTTTATGAGGTTTAGTCCCCATATTGAGGGTGACAAACCCTAAAAATTCATCTCAAATTCCAATTATGTAGGGAAGCCTAGAGTATAGATAAATTGAGCCTTTTTTCTTAAAAATAAGTCATATCCCTCTCATTTGTAAACAAGATCATGGAACCAAATATGACTAAATCTTTATTTCTACTTGTGTACATGAGCAATTAAGTGGTGCACGCCTCTTTTCTTGGCATTTGTAGGGTTTATAAGGGAAAATTCTTGATGTTTGAAGGTTTGTTTACAATATTTCAAGGTTATTCTAAGGTGAAAGGATTCTTGAGGCTCTCTGTCTTCTTCTTTATCTCTCAATTGTGGTAATATCTTGAACCTCTTTCCTTGTATTTCCTAAGGCATCCAAGGTAGAGGGAATTTAAGGTTTTATGCATGATAGTATAGTCTTGTTTGTTGAGACATTCCAGAAGGATATTTCTTGTGTTAGTCCTTGGAATCTTGTTTTCCCTAATTAGGTCAAGTGCTAACATAACCAAGGGTTTCTTAGCCTTGGTCTAATTCATTCAAATATTGATTTTCCAATTCTTGAGAAACACTAGCCGCAATTTATCATTGCCCGATGGAATAAGACCTAGGTCTATTTCCCTCATCTTCACCATTTCAATTTTACAAATTTCATATTACTACATTATACAAAAAAAATCAAATATATGAAAAAACGCCTAAATATAAAAATATAAAAATCCAAAAAATATTGCAGCATTGACATATCTAATCTGTCAAATTGATACGCCTTCATTGGTTTTATGGTTAATATTGAGAGGAATCCTCTTTCAGTAGCTAATTTGATATATTTATGGTTATGTGCAAATGCTAGTATGCTTTTTTCATATCTAATTTGAGAGATACATCCATCTAGATTCATTTTCAGAGGGTCTTACAAGCTGGAGATAAGGTGTGGTTCTTATCCTTATCCATTAGGGATACCTTTCTTGGTAAATTAGGAATGTCTTATGTGGTTTTCATCTATACTTGACCACATATTTGTTAGTTTTGCTCTTATAACAGAAGGGAGGGTTTTAATCATTTTCCCTAATTGTGAACAAATATTCTTTCTAACTCTTGTCACATTTTGAAGTAGTTGGTAAACGTCCTGGTATTCATTGCTTCAACTCCATAAGGTACTAATATTTGTTGAGAGGTTAATCATGAGGTATTATTCTTGTGTATGACTATTTCACACATATTAGGGACACCCCCTTGACCTCTAGGAGTTGACCTAAATTGTAAGGAGAGTGCATTGTGGTGAGAGTGGGTGCATCTCTTAAAGAGCTGTCAATATTAGCACTGAACCTCATAACTTGTCAAAATGGTGCTAATTTGTGTAGTAACATTTTCTGGCGTCGTTGGGGAACACTCGAAGGGACAGTTGATGACATTCCATTCACAAGGCATTGTTTGGTTGTTTTCATTCATTTTCGACAAGCTTGACGTTTTGGTGACCAAAAATTCAAGGTAAGTTTGTGGTTTATACTTTGATAAGATTGGTGTTAACGAACCATTTTGTAGGTCTTATCTAGTGACTCCAACTGAATAAAATAAAGAGGTACTCTACAAGGGTGAATCCTCGAGGTAAGTTTATTTTTCTTCCTGATCCTGAGCTCATTTATTGAAGAACAAGGCATAATGTCCAGGTAAGGGAGGTAAGTGTCCATTTATCTTCTAAATCTTTGTTAGATATCCATCCATATTTTTGTGGAGTATTTTCTGACCGTTGATCTTGCAGATTGTGGGATGCGAGATGCAGAATCACACTTTCCTATTTTGGAAAGTAAATCAAAGGAAAGACTCGGGAAAGGAGCTTGCGGAAAGCTGAAATATTACATTTATGTATCCTGCATCACGCATACCGCAATCTAGAAATATTGGACGACTAAAGTTAGTTCTGCTAAAACAAATCGATGATGTGGAAGGAAAATTGGGGAAAGAATCTTGTGGAAAGGCATTTGCGGAAAGGCAAAAGTGAACAGTCGACATCCCGCATCCCGCAGTGTGGAGATCGATGGTCATGAAAATGCCTGATGAAGATCGACACTGGGGAATCATTGATGAGGTAATCTTGGTGCGAAAAGGCTATTTTGAGGCAGAAATCGATGGTTAGATCGACGGTCCATATTGACTTAGAAATAGGATCAATGACTCTGATTGGATCAGGAAGATGATCTTGCGGAAAGAAGTTTGATAGTGCAGAAGCACCTGCAAACATTGGACAGAGGTGCAGAAATGGTTTCCAAGCTACGGTAACGATCTTTGAGGTGGAGGATCAATGGAAGAACATGAAAGGACGTTCTGAAAGGTGTGATCTTCATATCTGAAAGGGCGCAACAGTTAAAAGTGTGTATGTTTAGTTTGAAGAAACACGACTGTTGAAAGAAGCTTAAACGTTGATAAGTATTTAAGCAGTGGCCTGAGTAAGAAGGAATGTGTCTCTGTAGTTTGAATTGCATGATCAGAATCAAATACTAGTGGGTGTGCCAGAATTCAGTGGGAGATCAATTGTGAGAAACATATCAGGGTGGTAGGGCAGCATTAGGGCAGGAAACAGGTATGTAGGGCGTTGTTTCCTCCTTTTAGTCGTAGTTGATAAACCGGGGGGTTGTGGCCTCCTTCCAATTAGTATTGGTAAATAGGGTGTTATAGAATCTTTTCAGTCGTAGCTGATAAACTAGGGGGTTGAAGCCTCCTTCCAATTGGAATTGGTAAAACAGGGTGTAATACCATCATTGTTTGTAGCAGCAGGAAAAACTATTTGTAATTAACAATTTTGTCGTAATAGGATGTATTGGTGGTTTACCCTATTGGGCTTCCACATTAAAATTGTGTTTTGTGTATTCTTGTTGTTATGTGTTTCTAATGATAGATTTAAAATGGGTTAAAATAGTAAAAAGATAACAATATTGATTCACCCCCCCTCTCAGTATTGACCAATAAACCAACAATTGGTATCAGAGCAAGTTCCTTCAGCACAGTTTAACCACTGGAAGGTAGATCCTTTATAAAACTACTATGGATCAACAAGAAGGCTTGGCCACTAACATACCTCCACAATTTACAGGAGAAAATTATGCATACTGGAGTGTAAGAATGAGGTGTCATCTGATGTCCCTGGGATGGAAGGTTTGGGAAGCAACAGAAAAGGAGTGTAACATAGGAAACCGGTACCCTATAGACACAGTTGAACTAGGTGAATATGAAGGCAATGCCAAATCCCTAAATGCAATATTGAGTGGATTAACAAACATTGTGTTTACTAAGGTTATGCAATGCACATCTGCCAAACAATCCTGGGATAAATTGAAGGTTATCTCTGAAGGAACATCAAAAGTAAAAGAATACAAACTGCAGACATATAAAGGTCAATTTTAAAGCCTCAAAATGAGAGAAGAAGAGAATATTGGGGAATACATTCTTCGTGTAGATGAGGTGGTTAATGCTATTAGAGGTCTTGGAGGAAAATTGAGAGAAAAAGAAGTGGTAATCAAGATACTAAGAACATTACCAATGAGATATGACTCAAAGGTTTCCACCCTAGAGGAACAAGATGACCTTAAAATAGTGACAGTAGATGAGCTGCATGGAATTCTCACTGCGTATGAGATGAGAACTGGACTAAATGAAACCTCAAAGAAAGAAGCAGTGTTTAAAGTCACTTCCAAAAATCAATCAGAAAATCTAGATGATGAATAAGCCCTCTTTGTAAGTAGACTTAATAAAGTCACTAGGAAATACAAAGGTAAACTACCTTTAAAATGTTTTAATTGTGGTAGGATTGGACATTTTGCCCAGAAGTGTCCCTACCCAAAACAAGAGGTGAGTGACCATGAAGAATCATTCTATCATAAGGGTAGAAAGAAGTTTAAAGAGAAAAAGAACTTCTACTCCAAGGAAGAAAGTGAAGATGAGGAAATGAGTGAAGATAATGGAATATTGTTTTTAGGAACAAGAAACTCAGATGAGGAATCAGAAGTGGGCATAGAAGCTAAATACATGGCTGATGTAGATGAAATTGAAAGAAGTAGGAAAAGAAACAAAGTTTTGAAAGAGAAACTGTCTAAATACCAAGAAGAGACAAATCAGATTATTACTGATTTGACAAACCAACTTCAAGAGGCCAAGAAGAGTGAGGAATATCTAGTAGTTCTTCTCAGGAAGAGAATTCAATATTCTGAAAAACTTGAGAAAGAAATTGCTCGAATTAGAGAAGGGGTTGATGAAAAATTTATCAAATCTAAGTTTAAAAATAGCTCAAAGATTCTAGATGACATTCTGAATAGTCAAATAGCATCCACTGAGAGATCTAGTTCAGGGTTCGTTAAAGAAAAGAAGCCAGAGAGTTTCCCACTCACTGATCAGAGAGGAAGTACAAAGAGCTATGTTGAAGTACTGAAGAGTCCTGTAAAAAAAGGAAAAGTGCGAAGAATATGCCTTATCTTTTCATAACAAATATAGAACTCATGAGGACCTCAAGAAACAAGTAATAAATAAAAATCAGAAAATCTTTCTCGGTCATTGTTATTCCTGTAATAATTTTGTTCATAAAGCCCTGAAATGCAAGGCTTATGAAAAATTTCATGAGTACAAGAAGGATGCAATTAAAAATCCAAAGGGAAGGAATCATAACCAGTTTGGACTTCTCCAAAGGTTTGATATAGAGTGTTACAAATGTAATAACTTTGGACACTTGGCAATTGTCAACTAAAATGTGATGCTCCAGTAGAAGTTCAAAGACCATGGAAGAAAATGGCAGTTAGGAAACATAGAGACCAAAGATCTCTTGTGGATAAAGAAAAATTTCATGGTTAATTTCATTACTGTCATAAGTTTGGTCACAAGGTGGCTAACTGTAGAGTCAGGGAAGAAAATCAAAGGATGAAAAGGGAACAGGACACCAACGCAGAGCATAGTGAAGGACAAGTAAATAGTACACCTCATGAAAAGGTGTGGATGAAAGAATTAGAAGCATCAGAAGAAACACAACTTTCAGTCATTAATGAAGTCTCGATAGTTGATGTTGGGAATAATGAGGTTAGAGATAAAAATGACACTCATCATGAGGGAAAGCTACTTAGTGATGTAGAAGCATACCCCAATGCAGATAAGGATGAAAGAGATGACGAAGGAGACAGTGATTGTGGAATTGACTTCTAAAAAAAATTATGTCATTTGTAATATAAAAAACCTAAAAATTGAGGACATGAATAGTCATCTTAAAGAATTAGGAAATGTTGCATGATCTCAGGGGAATATTGATATCTTTAAGTTAAGGATTTTAAAGATGAGAAGGCAAACAATTTTTTCTGGTTAAAGTTCAGTGTGAAAAGAAGAGAAAAAGAGGGATAACGCAGATCAGATCTGGTAATATCTCATTACGTGGTTAATGAACCTCGGTTCTAGTTCCAAAATTGTATTAGCTACCACCATTGGTGTTAGAGGAAGCTTATACTCAGGGGGAGTTAAAGTCAGAAAAATTCAATTGGTATATAAGAAAAACTCAATTGGTGAGTATATTGAAAGCTATATTCTTCAAAGATAATGGGTGATCAAGGTTGAGGTTATGATTCTTTGTGTCTCAGTTAGTGAGACCAGAGAAACTATGTAATAAATTGAAGTAATATACGTGTTGAGGATCTAAAGTTATGGATCCCTGGAGAGTTGATAATATATATCTAAAATCCAAAATAATCGAGCAAGTATATGTTTTTTTATGAAGATCTAAATGCGTAGGCTTAAGGAATTCTGGTAAAAGCAGAAGCCAGTTTACTTATAGGCAAAATAGACCATTAGATATGGCAGCAGGAATAGAGTTTAAAAAAAAGGGGGAAACATGTATCCTATAACAGAAAATGGAAGAGTGTTGAAAAATGTTGAGTGTAGACTCTATCACAAAATGTTGAAAAAGGAGAAGGTGTACAGTAACATGAGGATTACATGGATATATCAGTTAAGCTATCATTCAAGAATATGAAATGTTAAGATTAATGGTAATACATTGGTTAAATAACCAAGTTCAGTTAAAGGGGAGACATGATGACAGGAGGAGTTGTCAAAAAGAAGAGAGACATGAAATCCTATATCAAAATAAGTGCACCATTGGCATAACAGGTTATCCTTTGTCATTGATGTCAAAGGGGGAGAATGTTTAGAGGTTGCCATCAATGCCAAGGTTGGAGATTGTTGGCATATTTGAGTATATAGTTGTCATTGATGTCAAAGGTGTTCATGAATGACAAAGGAATAATTAGAGGATATGTTGGCAAGACAAACTCAGTGAAAGACTAAGGTAGTGATGACATGGCATGGCATAGTTGAGGATGTAGCATGACACATATGATGACATGGAATATGATGATGTCCTAATGATGATGAAAGACTAAGGTAGCGATGTCAAAGTTGCGTATGAATTACAAAAGATACCATGGAAGATTTAACACATAGTTAACGTAGCATAAGTAAAAGAAAAGACGAAATGGCACGATGATGAGGTGGCATAGACAAAGGTAGTGATGACATTGCACAATGATGAGGTGGCATAGTTAGTTGCATGAGATCTGATGAATGAGGATCAGTTTTTGTATAATCTGCAAAGACAAAATGCAGATCCGCATGAGTTCTAGAATGGACAGTTAGGAAGCATCTCGCACAAGATCCGACGGTTAGGAAGCATCCTGCAAAAGATGGGTGGAAAAGCCAAAGTTCCGTAAAAGATCAAGATCGAACGGTCAGGGGTATATCTGAAAGGAAATCAATGGTCCAGGAAAATGCAAAAACAAAGTTGCAGAAGAAAATTGCGGAAGTCCAAAATAGGAAAGTGTGATTCTGCATCTCGCATCTCATAATCCGCAAGATCAACAATCAGGAAAGACTCCACAAAAATATGGGCGGTGTGGAAGAAAAATTGTGGAAAGGAGCTTGTGGAAAGCCGAAATATTACGTTTCTACATCCCGCATCCCGCAATCTAGAAATATCGGACGACTGAATTTAGTTCCGCTAAAACATATCGACGGTGTGGAAAGAAGCTTGCGGAAAGGCAAAAGGGGGTAGTCGACATCCCGCATCCTACAATGTGGAGATCAACAATCATAAAAACGCTCGACGAAGATCGACGGTGGGAAATAGTTGATGAGGTAATATTGGTGCGGAAAGGATATTTTGAGGCAGAAATTGATGCTTAGATCGATAGTCCATATTGAATTAGAAATAGGATCAACGACTATTATTGGATCAGGAAGATGATCTTGCGGAAAGAAGTTTGTCAGTGCAGAAGCACCTATAAACGTTGGAAAAAGGTGTGGAAATGGTTTCCAAGCTGCTGTAATGATCTCTTAGGTGGAAGATCAATGGAAGAACATGAAAGGACGTTCTGAAAGGTGTAATATTCAGATCTAAAAGGGCGCAATAGTGAAAGGTGTGTTTGTTCATTTTGAAGAGACACGACTGTTGAAAGAAGCCTAAACACTAAGAAGTATTTAAACAGCGGCCTGAGTAAGAAGGAATGTGTGTCTGCATTTTGAATTGCATGATCAGAATCAGAGACCAGTGGGTGTGACAAAATTCAATGGGAGAAAAATCATGAGAAACATATCAGGGTGGCAGGGCGGCGCTAGGGTAGGAAACATGTCTGTAGGGGGTTGTTGCCTCCTTTCAGTCGTAGCTAATAAACCAAGGGGTCGTAGCCTGCTTCCAATTAGTATCGGTAAATAGGGTGTTGTACCATCCTTTCAGTCGTAGGTGATAAACCAAGGGGTTGAAGCCTCCTTCCAATCGGTATAGGTAAAATAGGGTGTAATACCATCCTTGTCTGTAGCACCAGGAAAAACTATTTGTAATTAACTATTTTGCAGTAATAGGATGTCTTGGTGGTTTACCCTATTGGGCTTCCACGTTAAAATTGTGTTTTGTGTATTCTTGTTGTTATGTGTTTCTAATGATAGATTTAAAAGTGGTTAAAATAGTAAA